>VWZK01013462.1:404622-426586 GCA_013396935.1 Baryphthengus martii | reverse complement strand
GTGGTGTTGTCCGCGGAAACTTTGCGTTACCCGGGAGATAGAAAAAGGAGCCCCCGCGGGGCTGTGCCCCCAGCGCGGTGCCGAGCGGGGCGCGGCCGCGGTGGCGAGCGCCAGATTCGGAGGCAGAAACCCGCCGAGGAGCATCGGCGGCGAGGTGCCGGCTGAAGGGGCAGAGCCAGGACCATCCCCGTGGCACAGGGCACGGCCGACAGACCGCACGCTTCAGCTGGATGTAAATGCAGCCTGGGCACACCACCGTGCAAATGCTGTATGTATTACATCCGACTGACTATCAGGGGCTCACATTTCATATGCATGGGCAGGAGCAAACAAGCCCACCTTTTAAGAAATCTGAGCATTTTGTTATTTAGGACGCGTTTTACTCGTGTGCATTTTGTTGCCTGCAAGTAAAAAATCTTTGAAGTGCGAGTTATAAATATTAAAGCTTAAATGCATAGGGGGAGTATGTGTATCAAATTTTAGAATAAATTTATTCCAACCCAGTTTGACACACACATGCCTAATGCATTCGGGATGCACTTAAACAAATTAGCAAACAACTATTTTGTTTTACAATGGTAGGTACCTGTTTCAGAGAGCGGTGAATGACTTAACAACAATAATTAGCATATTTATATAACACATTGTTGTTTATACATGGAGTTTTGAATCTCAGAGTCATTAAAGTCATGTATAGTATCATTTCCTTAACTGGAGTGAGTCCTGGAAGTATGAAGGAATGACTTGTTTGGTTCCCCCCCCTTCAAGCTACACCTGTGTATATATTCACAGCCTGAAACATGTAATCCTGCCCCAGAGAGAGTGGGTGCATGTTAACAACACAATATGTCTTCAACTGACATCTGGCTCCAAAACAAAAACAAACTGCTATTAAGGACTCTTTTTTTTTTTTCCATTTTTCTCTCCTTAGTTCTTTTCTTCCATCTTCCTCTCATCTGTGGAAGCTCCATCCGCATTGGAATAGGCAGCAATTATTCCAATTTCTGTAAGTAGCCTCTTTTTTTAAAACTGCATTAATGGTATGCCTTATAGCCCTGTACAGCTGTAGGAATATTATATTTAAAGTCCTCTAGCAGATAAACATCAATCTATTAAAAAGCAAATAGTTTTCTGACTAAGGAAACAACTGAGATAACAGAAATGGACTTAACCTTGTGATCTTCATGCAGACAAAACTCACAGAAATAAGTGAGAGAATTGTCTGAAATAGACAACCATAAAATTCAGTATCAGGTACTAGTACTTCAATATTTCCTTTAGAAAAAAAAAACAAACCAAAGCAACCCTCCTTTTCAGCATTTTCTCCCACAGCAACAAATTAGCACATAGCTGCTAAAACTGATTTACAAACTGAGCACACTGACATCAGTCAAAATTTGTATCATTTTGGCACTCACTAGTGAAATAAATGTGGCTAAAAATGACTTCCAGTCACTGAAATAAAACAGTTCCTGACATTTGACTTCCTTCCATTCTCATTTTTATGACTGACTTTTGTAGTTATTACATGAAAGTTTTTTGAAAAGGAAATAAAACGTTATAGGAGCCAATTCTGCTCAAGTCACTGGTCCTAGTTCATCAGAAAACCACACGTATGAGGGGAATCAAAAGTAGCACATTCAATCTCTTAGATGAAAGAATGCATAATGATAAAAAATATATGCACAACAATTAAAAGAACCACGCTATCTCTCAGAGCAAGTGCTGCAGCTCCAGAAAAGCCACGCTGAGCTGAAATGTTGTAAATGGATTATGACATTGGTTATAACTTTCCAGCTAAGATGCCCATCATAGGTGAGAAATCATACGATTAAACTTGAAGTTTAAAGAAAGAAGAGGCAAAAATTTATCTTATTTACTATGAAACATACATAAACAAAGGCAGGTACTATTATTCACAGACTAGAAATATTATCAAGCTTAAGGTTTGCCCCCACAACCTACCAACTTGGAGAAATTATTCAGTGTCAAGCTTCTGTCAACACTAGGTGTTTGGAGGATCTAATCCTAAGGTAACTTTGCTAACTAGAAGCAGAGTGTGGCTGGTAAAGCTGAAGACAGTGCAAAACCAAGTAAATGCAAAGTGATGCCTTTCAGACTGCCTGGTAATCCCTTCAAACTCCTAGGAAAAAAAAATGTTAAAGTCGAGCTCAAGAGCAAGTGCAAAAGTTGCAGCTGCTGATGAAAGGTGTTCACCCTGTGCTACTGACCAACCGGCTTAAGTAGCCAGCCTGTCTTTAGTTTGGGGATTCATACCAGAGTAACAGTTTCTTAGCCATTCTTTGCTTTCACTTCCTTGACCCTTAAACTCAGATTTTTCCCTGCCATTACTCCTCCCAAAGAGACGGCTTCTGCAGAGCAAGAAAACTTTGTATTGCGTTAACTTTAGAGAGTTTTGCAATAGAACTGCTGCAGTAAATACTGTTCAGAGTAGTCTGAGTATTTGCCCTAATTTCCAAATGGGTATCTACATCTCTTCTAAACTGTGTTCTTAAGATAGTATTTTTATTTTACTTTGGTCTTAACTGACTAGTTCAGCCAGGCTCAGCGTTCTGGCCTTCTACACAAGGGCCATCTATGTGCAATTACTGTAATGCCTGGACTTTAGAATTCTACTGACAGTAGCAGATAATATTAACATAACACCAGGTGGGCATTAGCTAGGAAAAAAAAAGGAAAAAAAAAGGCAAGCTTTTGCAGTGAACATGGAAAGATATTGGTGTTATCCCAGCCTGTTACTGTGTACTACAGGAAGAAGACTACACGGTGGATTCTTAAGTTATGCAGAATTCATATTTACCTTCCTAAGCACGTGCAAAGGCGCCAGAGCGGGCCGGCAGCCCTTCTCGTACAGAGTCAGCTGGGCCTCAGGACTACTGCTTTTGGACAGGACAAGGGGTACAGCCAAGTCCAGGGAAGTTAATACCCGGGAATGGAGCTATGTGACTTCAACCACACAGTATCAAGGCGGGTTGACAGTTCTAGTTCCATGGAACTTTCTGATTGGAGAGAAAAAGTGCTATTAGTTTTGTTGCTTTAGATGTTTCTTTCTGAGAGAAACATTTTATTTGCTTTGCAAAGTGTTTTTAGCTTTTGGTCAGGTATGTATGTTTGTTTTTTTAAGTAAAAAGTCAACATTATCTCTAGAAAATATTTGAGACAATGAGTTTAAATCAGCAGTCAGGAACCTTAGTCACTGTTCCTAATACTTAAATGAAGGAAGAAGGAAACTGTCAGAGCAGTAAAAAGGCAGACAAACCCTTTACCCAAACTGCCTTCCCTTCTGCATGCTGCTGCCTCCTCCACCTCCTCCCCAGCAGTTCTGAGATTCATCTCTGAAGAAAAGGATTTTAAACACAGGTAAAAGCAAACAAATCAATTATCCAGTTGCCAGTACATACCAACTATTGAGAAAAGAGAGTTATTTTACAACTATTAAGTGACTACAGAGTTAGGTATTTAAATATTAGTAAATCTTTATGGTAACTTTATAGAACTATGTCCGTGCTGGTACATCTAACAGCACAAGGTATGTAAACCATTCATTCAGATGGATGGATCAGGAAAAGTAAAACTATAAAGCATGCAGACAGCATTTTAAAATCCAATGTTAAGACTCCTGTGTCTTAACCTTTAGTAAGACAAAGTCTGCAAGATCTATAAACAGAATTATGTCACAAAATCTAGAAGGAACAAAACCATTCTTACTATGGTTTTCTCCTCTTCCCGCATGAAAATCCACCTAAGCCAGGCACAGGGATATTCTTGCTACAAACAAATAATATAGATACAAAAAAAAAATAAAATTAAAAAAAATGTGCAGAAGAACCTGATCCTAGAACCCGTAGGCCCTTGAGTAGACACTTTGGATGCTGTCCATCAGCATGCGGCTCACGTGCAGTAACCGCACAGCTGGCTGCCACTGGTGATGTCACTGACTACAGCATTGCTATCTGTGCTCCGAGACCCCAGGAGAACAGTGCAAGGTTGAACAAACTTCTACTCATAAACAAGGAAATCTTTCTGTACACAGCGAGAATAAAACCTTCTCTCTACTGCTACAGACTATGGAGTCTGTAGCTCATCTTGATGGCAAATCCCATCTGTTTACCAGAACATTCTCTATACTCAGTTTAACACAGTTGTCTGGAGGCCAGGAGCCGATGAACACAAGTCCCCAGGCACGGCTGGAGCCCCGTGCCTCCGTTCAAATAGGTGAAGAAACTGGATGGTTTTGCATTTGTGCAAGTATCTTACAGTCGCTCTACTGGCTGCACCAGGTTTGAGACAGAGAAGGACAAGAGATTGCTTCAAGCCTGTGTACGAGAGCTTTGCTGTGTGTGAGCTGGTGTCCTGGAGAGAATATATTATGCCAGGAAGTTTAAGAAACAGACTGACGGACTGTCTGCACCGAGACTTCTGCACCCTGCAGCAGTGTATTCCCTTGCACTTGTAGGATGCCTTGAGAGGTGTCAGTGATCAAAGTACCAGCATCTACCAACAATTACCAGCCTCTCTTTTCTCTAACAGAGAATGCCAGAAGCCACGTACGTATGTCTGTGACGCCAGGCAGTGAGGGAGAGACACGTTCTGGTTGCCCTCTCTTCTCTAAATGCACAGCAAAGTTTAATCCTCAGAATAATCTGCTCTTTTATTTTTCTTCACCTTTTTTTTTTTATTTCCTTAAAGTATGAATGGTTTCTGAAGGCACCCATCTCTCCCTACAGTTTTCCACATTGCACTTCTGGCTTTAATGACTCCAACTGTGCAGAAGGGAAGTATGCTCAAATGCCTCCAGAACCACACCTCAAAATTCTTTGTTCTTCTCTCCTATTAAGTCATATCCTGCTCACTATCTTTCTCCATCAGTTTATTTTATCATGGCTTGAACTCTTCTTACTTACATCAAGAATGATTTTTTTCACCTTTTCATTTATTAGACTGGAATCTGCACTAGGGAAGTATCATTTTCTCTCCAAGCCTGATGGTTTCTCATCTTCATTTATGAGGATGTAGGCTGACAACTCCAAATCATTCATTTCCACTCTAACTACTGTCTTAATGCTTTAGTTTCAGCAGCTTCTCCCGACTCCTACCTCCCATTCCTGGTATTTGGTTGGCTTTGGATTTTTTAGTGGAGAGAATAATAGATTAGAGTCAATTTCTGTGCAACTACTGTGTAAAAATACAGGTTAGAATCCAACACTGCTCCCTTCAGATAACGACGCTTTAGTTTTTGAAGGGGATCTGATCAAACTGGTACAAGCGGCCACACTGAGAAACCTCTCAGAGAAGAGTGGAGGGGCAGATAGGTTTTCAGAGGGGCTGAGTGCCATTAGCACTTATAGTCTGACATTTCAGTTTTATATAATGATTGTATTTGAGCGAAATGTTCAAGCACTTCAAAATGCAGTAGATGCCCAGATGCCTTTATGCAAAGCATCTTTCAAGGAGAGGTGGGCATCTTAATTGATTATGAGGGATTTTTTAAAGCCTACTTGGATTCTCTATTTTGAGATGCTTTGGACATTTGGCCTCAAATTCAGAGCTGGCAGAAGTAAGCAATCAAATTGGCTTTGACAGCATCTATGCAAACAGTGATTTTAGCTCCAAGACTTAACACGTATCTTCCTAGAACTTCCCGAAATCCCTCAGACTATGGTGTGGGTTTTTTTAATTAATGACATTATTTGACATTGAGACACCTATACCAAGATAATTCACTGGAGGACATTCCAGCCAAAGCCACTTGATCACTGTCTATTCTTAATGCAAATAGTGCTTCTATGACACTCTGTTTCTTTAGCCTCCTTAATTCTAAGTTTCTTATCTTTTAATTGCTGGTTTTAGTTGCAAACATGTTAATCCCTTTACTTCTAGCATAAAAATGTGGATTTTTCTTTCAGCAATTGTTTTCTTTCTTCATTAGAAGCATTATAAGAAGATATATTGAAATATATGCAGTTGTAATTCATTATTTTTTTTACCTTTGAATCTCTCCTATTGGCAATTATCTTTTTTAGTTTCGAGGTTTAAGAGAAGCAGTTCTGTAAGCATCTGATCTTTACAGGTTTTCAGCGTCCTAGCTTTATTTTGAATTTGCTGCAAAATTGTTACAGGATTATTTCTACTTAAAAACCCAGCTAAGACTGAACCTTTATCGCACTAGGTCCTGCACAAAATCACTGGCCTTGTCCTTCCAGACTGCAGGTGTCTAGATAACACAAAAGGTGGAAAGAGAAAAAAAAAAAGGGTGGCAGAAAAATTAATTGCTTTAGATTATACAGCAATTTAAGGAGAAAGCAAGGCTCTCCTGGCTCCTGGTTTAGTTATCTGTCCATTACTTGGCACTGACTCTTGTTAACAAGATAATGCACTAGCTATTCTCTCTTGTAGCATCTTTTTTTCCCTTCTTTGTCCAATCTCCTATCTGTCTTTATTCAAAACAGACTTGCTGCAAGACAATTTCAAGAACATTTATCCTGTTTTTACTTTTTCATATTATTATTTTACGTAGTTGAATTAATTGGCCACAGACAACCTGTTGTCCATCAGGCTCAGACCTGATAAAGAGAAATATTCTGAAGTTACACTTCAACTTTCAGTTCCCCTTACTTAGGTCAGAAAAGTAGCTATAGCTGGCCTGTCGTGTTTTTCTAGTAAGTTCACGAATACAGGTGGATCTCCCTTCCACTGGGGAACCCAAAAGTTATATATAAATGACATATTTTTCATCAGAAAGTTAAACTCTTCAGTCAGTAGAATAGATTTCTGAGTCGCTCTAAATAACTTAATAGGCTATTTCCAATTTTGTAACACTGAAAAGAGGCCCCAGCTTACAGAATGGGTTAAATCAGGGATTTCTACAACAAGGACTCAGGATCTCAAAGAAATGAGCTTTCCAAAAGAGATCCCAGACCCTATGGGGGAGGAGGATACAGTACATGGCAGAGCACCCAGCCATGGCGATTTAGTCCCAGTTGGAAGACTGATTCTTACTAGGACAACCTCATACTGAACTTTGCTTCTAATCCACACTTAACCATCTCCTTTGATTAGCAGAGGTCTCCCCATTCATGATTATTTACAAGTTAGACTACTGAGGTACACAACGGTGCTCTCCAAACACACACAGTATGCAAGTCATTGGTCCAAACAACTGGTAAGTAGTACAAGACTCTTTTTTAAAAAGTAGGTCGTAGAAAGCCCAATGCAGAACAGGAGAGACTAACATTTTTAGAATTCTGTAAACCATGTTTCCTTGTTATCATATCTTAATGTATTGCTCTGAAACCTGCCTCTGAAGGTGCAGCAATTAGGGAGCCTTCTACGCGAGCCATATTCCCTGTTCAGCAAACAATTGTAAAAACCCTGCAGGCGTGAACAGACAATAAAAGCTCGGAATGACAAATTAACACTCCTGGCTTCTTGTAGGTGCCATGTTGACAAGTAGCCAAACAATATCTAGTAATTTGGTATTGTAATTATAACTCTGCCTCAGAGACACATCGGGAGATCCACATGAATCTGGAACTTGGTGCTAGAGAAAGAACACACACACTGCAAAGAGGAGGGAGAAAGAGTAGCTATTTGGGATGACTTTTATGCATCACTTGAAGCGTACGTTAAACTACACTAATAATCACGCTCTTCACACTAGAGACCTTTGTGAAATCAGATGTTCCTTTAGAAAGAATATTGGACATTCAGTAATAGATTGAAAAAGCAGTATTCATGCTATTGTGCGCTGGGGTACATGCTGTATAGTACATTTCTTAGCATCAGTCCCAATCAGAAACTGTCCCAATGTACAAAATGTCCCAGAGCACAAAATCAGAATATCACCACCAAAGATGTTGTAAATATACAGACACTTTCAGAAAATACTTTGCTTTTGGAATAGCACAGTCCTAAATGGAAACATGAGTAGAAGCTGTACTTTGGCAACTTGATCCTATTAGCCAACCTAAAAGAAGTCTAAAGACCTAATTGGAGTCTAAAAGAAAGGACAATAAAGAAAAGGAAAAAAAAGAAAAAAGCTATGTTCAGAGCCACATTTCTATGCTTCGGATTAAAAAAAATGGTTTCTGCTGCATGAAGCAAGCTGGAATTCAGAAATTTTCCAAAAACTGGAGACACAAGATCATGTTTCTGGAGTGCTGGAGCATCTGTAAAGGTAGAAATAAAAACTTTTTTTCCCAGATTTTCCAAACATGTAAAATAATGATCAATGATTCCCAAATACAGCCAAGGGCAGCATGGTAAAATGCAGAGCTAGAGACAGTATCAAGTTACCTTAATAGTATAGAACAGGCATCTCGTGTCTGTACTCTCACTAAGGATATCTCCAGTTTCTTTAGTTGCCATCAATGCAAAAATACTGAGGAATTGAGGTGCATGAGAAGTCACCAGAGAGATAAGAATCTCTCTTCCTTTTATTGTGTTTTGCCCAGGTTCCTGTGTCGTGCGCATCTAAATCATGTAAGTGCACGAGCACAGCAGAGCATTAAGCATCAAACTACCATGTGCCATGTGGTGTTTATTCTCTCATCCTCTCGCCAAGTTCAAGAGTTGTTAAATCATCTCTCTGGCACTTCACCATGACTATCTTCCCAGAGCTAGCTGCAAAGGTTTCAAAGTCAGGCTGCAGGCAAGAATGGAGACTATGATTTCTGCAAAGTGCAAAGGGCTATGTTGCAGACAATAGTTCCTGCTGGTGGACAGTCAGGGCATTATCAGACTCGGTGGTCGACACGAGAAGTGCGTACCCACTTTAACAGATATATAAGTCAATGCTCATTTGAATAATTTATTTTTTTTTTAAATGTGATATCACTAACACAGGAAAATATAAATTTGGATAATGCACAATACCTGTAAATTGTTATATGTATTTTTGTGGTCCAGGTTAATTTTCAGCTTGTGGATTAATTTTATGCATCACATCTATATAATGCTGCATCTTAACCTGGATTTGATACGATCATTATGTTCTTACGTTCATAATTTTCACTTCATAAATTCATTCAAATGTGTGCTGATTTAAAATACAAGTCTTGAAAACCATCGGCATGCCATTGTGTGGCACGCTCCAGTTGGGAACAGGTAGTCTTAGAACTGGGAAGTGCATCTCCTAAAGAGACTTTGTTAGTTCCCTGTCATCTGTAGTCAAAATTGTTTTCCAATCAATTTTGCCTCAGGGTAAAATATACTTAAAAGACAAAACACTTTGTGCTAGCTTCTACTGTGACAGAAACATCATTTTGGAAAGTAAGGCATCTTTTCACAAACAAAACTATCTGTTTCAAAAGATTTTTCACTGCACAGAGCTTCAACATTGTTATTTGCTCAGTCAGTACCACCCTAGATGGGATGCCTACCTCTGCCTCTGACTGCTGCATGACTATAGGCCTGGGCCTCAGTTTCTTCCTCAAAAAAAATTTACGTATCTTCATGGTTTTTTCAATTATTTTGCAGCTCCCCTTGAGAACAGATGGAAAATTTGTATCATCTGGATTCACAAAAAACGTAACTCGTTCTTGCTACTTCTAGGAAACACTGCTTGATGGGATAGGTTTGCACACCCTTACTTTTTTTTTTAACCAACATTGTCCCTCTCAGTTCTCAGTCCAAAAAAAATTGTATCTGCTCAAATAATTTCTTTTAAGTTACAATCTTAATAGTTCTCCCTGAAGACAATAAACCATTGCGGTGGTTTTCTAGCATTTTCACCAAGACTATATTCCAAAGTGACATAGAATTCAACAACTAGGAGAAACAGAAATGATAGTATTACTTCCTGGATGAGAGAGAAGAGGTGTTTATCTTCAAGTGTAAAGTGGTGAAAAGTAAACCAGGAATTTTATGTTATAGGAACTGTAGAAAACTTTCTTCCATCCAAAAGTGGTGAAATCACAGCCAGTGATAGAGAGAATTGTGTTGAACTAGAAAAAAGAGAAACAGCGAACAAGAAAGATACGAAAAGTTGCAGATAGGAGGAAGTTCAAAGTGGTTTAAAATAATTAGGGCAACTTCAAACTAGATTACTAATTAAACAGAAGATACAAATGTGAGATGCATACCAGGACCAATTACTCTTAATAAACTTGCTAATATATATATTATTTTCCCTTTTGCATCACTTTCTTGCAGGTGAATTCGTTTTTGCTGTTTGCAATGTGTAACCAGTTCAAAGTTAATAAAAGTTGTTTCTATTTACACAACATCTACATTTGGTACCACAAAGTAATTACCGCTTAGCTGCTACTTCTATAATATTTTAAGTCAAGAAAAACTCAAATGAAAACCAAAAAAAAAACCAACCAAAAAAATCCCAAAACAAAAACCAGATGGGAATCTCCACAACTTTAATAGATAGGAATCCTATGCCATTTTACCCCAAAATTATCTGAGATGCCCACCAGAAATAATAGTAACCATTTGGGAAACATCACGCAAAATGTTCTGAAAGTAGAAAACAATATGATCTGATTATTGGCCTCTCAGTGGCTGAGCTGTCAGGTACAAGTGTGCAATCCAAGATCTAATACAACAATGCTGGTGATATTTATAAATGCATTTGGGGGTACTGAAATCTCCTACTGGAGCAGCTGTGTGGAGAATTGGAACTCATGAACAATTGCTCCAAACTGCGTGATTTTGGAGCTATGAAGGATGACAAAAAGGCTCTAAATAATTGGAGAGCAAACAAAACCATGATGTAGCAGAATTGCTTGTCTTCTGTTGGGTTCTGATTTGTACACAGGCCTTCTGTGCCTCTGCTTTCAAGAACTGGTATTTTTCAGGTTGGGCTTGAAGTTTTATTTGCCTGTATTTGGAATGTTCCAGAGTACACTATCAAAGAGTAAGATAAAATTACTCTTTTTCTCCCTCTCTAGGCAGAGATGAATGATTCAGTTTGCTACTCAGCCCCCAAGCATCAACAGTAGTCCTGGGAAGTGGCTCCAATCTTTCAATTGAGGAGCCACTCAAAGATTTGGCTTCATGAAGAGCTGCAGACCCTACTCTGTAGGATTTAATGTCTCTGCAAACCAAATCAGAATTTGTGTCTCCATAAATTTACCCAAGGCTTTATTAAGATTATTCAGAAAATCCTTCCCCACTCTATCAGACCGAGTTCCTAGCCTTAATTGTCAAACTGGAAAGGGATTGTGAGAGTTTATTTTACAGCTAAGCAGCCCTTAAAATCCAGTCCTTCAGGTTTATGCAAGATAGCACATCTCTTTTTTCCCCCTCATTTACCCATTTTGTGTGTTAAGCTAGGGCAAAGATGGATTGTTTAGTTTCGGATGTTAAAGTGTGTGGGTCAGTCAGAAGGCTGGGCGCCTCAGAGATGCGGCATCCCTGCCATTTCTCTGGTATGCTTCCCACAGACCTCATCTGTCTCAAACCCTGTCTACATGATCAGCAACCACAGCATAGGAAATTTTTGTTTGAGTCTGAGACCCTGTTGACAGCTGACAAAGAGGAGAGTGTTTTCATGTGCCTGGGGCTTTCAAAAGCACGAAGACTGACTTTCAGTAAACATGTGGCTTTGTTCCTTAGGAAGGAGTTGCTTGTTACACAAAGTCATCTATTGCTTCTCCTCGTTTCAGATGAACAGAGCATTCTGCCGTGTAAAAAAGAAGAACTACAGTGCGGTGACGGACTCTGCCTCTTAAATTGGCTGCACTGTCACTATAAGAAGGACTGTGGTAGAGACTATATGTCCATCAAACTAACCTGCTCAAGTGAGTTACCCTTCACTTTCCTAAACCGTGACACAATGTCCTACAAATGTGAATCCATTTGTTCACTGCATCAGTGGTTGTAGCAAGATACTGTCCTAAGCATTAGATTTGATCTGGGTTTGTTGGTATGAATGTTTAGAGGTTTGTATATTCATACGTCTAAATGTATTTACATTTATACTGCCTGCTGATTTCAAGTGGAATAGCAGACAGATCAGAAGTAGTGGGAATGGAAGATTTGGTCAAGCTTAAAATGCATTAAGCTAATGCATTGTGAAGGCTGCTGCTCTAAAATGCCAGTTGAGGGAGGAGAAGAAAAAAAAAAAAACCACCTAAAAAAAAGGCAGTTCGCCATTGCCGGAAACAACTAGACACTGGCAGCTCTGCAGAGCAGTGACTGCTGGACAGTTACTCTGCATTTGGAAATGTTAATTTGAATAAACAAACTGCCAGCTGATTAAAATAATACTTGGGCAGGGGAGAGGTAAGAACTATTGTACCGTCAGAGATATCCAGTGTATTTAAAGGAGTCACAGGGTAAGTTTTGTAAACAGTGCAGGTAGTTTTAGCCATTTGTTTTAGAAGCAGGTTTGTTACAAAAAAGTTGAAAAATTAACTGGACGATTCCTGATAAAAAAAAAAAAAGTGTGGTGTAATCTCAGCAATTGCTGTTTACTAGCAAACTTGGTGATGTAACTATCTCAGCTTTTTCTCTTCCTACATTTTGCTCTTTAAGTTTACTTGTTAATTTTAAGCTTACAGTTTTAACTCTGAAACCTACTCGTTTTGTAACTGGCAACAGCTAAGAGGGCAAATCACTTTTAGACCTACATGGTACAAATAGGATGGATCACATACTGCTTTCACTAATTACCTGCCAGAAATATTTGCAGACTTGGCATTTTCGGTTTGCACAACATCGTACCCAGGAGAACGTGGCCGTGATTTTGCAAAAATGCCAGAAGTTACAACAGGGAGAGCAGATTGACAGCTGCTGGCGATGCACTTCAGATGCAAGCAAAACAAACTCGACTTTCAGGAGCGAGCCGGTACAACCCATCCTCTAATGGGCATTCAGGTGCATGGAGGCAAGACAGAGCTAATCCAAAATCAAACCCTCTGAAACACACCCAGCATAGACAGCAGGCCCCCCTGCTGCCTGCCTGTACTGGGGAGGGCAGGCACTCATGCAACACAAGCTCTCTGTAGAATTGATCATAGTCCACTAAGTAGAGCAGGATTCAGGTCAGATCCACGGAGCACGAAAGATTACGAGTTTGTAATTGAGAATGCAGAAGGGCTACAGATAACATGCACGGGAGGACACATAAGACCTGAATTTAGGCAAGACCTCAGGTTCTTATGCTCTTAATTCCTAATCTAATCGGCAGAGATTAAAGATAGACATGTGGTTTGTTTGGTTTTTTTTCTCTGGGAAAACATATTGGGTGGGGTTCTGGAAGATTTAATGGGAACACAACAGTTTTGATGCTCTTGCTTCTTGCCTGGATCACATGAAAACCTTTCAGCAACTTACATTGCACATAAATATGCATTATTTTGTGCCCTTCTATAAAGGTGTGCATAAAGTAAAGTAGCGAGTGGCAACAAACTCTTTTTAATATATGTAAATATATTTTTTTCCTAAATGCAAAATTGTCAATTCAGTGCTAATAAGAAAAAACTATGACAGCTGACAAAATAGTCACATAGTCACAGGTTTGCTCTGAACACGTTACAGTAGTTAAGAGCTCAAAACCACAAAACCAACAGATCATTTGCAACGGTTACAGAAGCGCACACAAATCAGAAATTACCTAGAGGAAAAATTCATTATTTTTCAATGGCAAGACTGATTTGCAGTTCTGAACCTGAAAGCAGAGTGTCATCCAGCAAGGCACTAATATCTGTCACTTCATATATACTTCAGAGACACAGAAACATTTCAGACAAGACAAGTGCCAAAGCACCTCTATCATGTGTAGGTTGTGCTGAATAACAGCAAGACCTGTTACAAGATCAGCACCAACAGACAAGCTGCACAGAATGACGCTGCAGTGAGATCTGGTGAACCATTTCCTTCAGTCTCATCCTGTCCAGAACAGCACTGCTGCCTAGTAATAAGGCCAAGGCAGTGACAGAGCTTGATGGAATTCAAAAGCTGACAGAAAAAAAAGCTGGCAGTTAACATTTGTATTGGGAAGTGATGTCTAAACATGTGGTTGAATGAGCATGTGAAAAAAAAAAAATCCCTTTGTGACTAATCTATAGGTAACATTATACAATATGTACATAAGGTGTGTGCTTATATATAGATATTCTTTTTCTTTCTCTGTATGTGCAAGATAGAGGCACTCCACTTTAATTCTTTACCGTTCTTATTTCTAAAGTTCTGCTTTTGTAACATTAACATCTAAATGTTTAGCCCATAGGTTAGAAAATACTTCTGTGTCCATTCAGTCTATTTCATCCTAATATATTTTAGAATTTCCTAGGATCCAAGAACCTGTGATGCCCCACTGAATGCAATAGTCATTTATGGTACTGCACCCATGAGCCATAAAGCAAACAAAAAAAAAAGCATGAAAAAATATCAGGGTTTTACATATTAGCCACCATTATTCTTTCTCATCTTAAATTTGTTACATGTACGTTACAGTTCATAGCATCTCCAGTCACAAATTTTCTTTTTATTTTGACCATGAAAAACTTAGTCTACTTCATATGAAACCCATACATAATAAAAACCCACAAGTACCAAGAAGGAAGTTTAGTTTCCCTTATCACATGCTTTCCTGTTAAAGCACTAGTAATAGACAGCTCTAAAACTTGTCTCAATCAGATAACCTAGAGCCATTACTTTGTGTGTCCTTGGACAATTTGTCTTGCTGTTTAAGGAAACTGATTAAAAATGCAAATAGATCTATCACATAAGAATGTTGTTTTCTTACTTCGATATTCTCAGAGACATGGGGATTTGTCACTTTTTAAAAACTGAAAATGATTTGAGATATCTATATAAATAGTAGATATTTACTTTCATATGGTTTTTCAACAACCTAAAAACCTTCTAAGTCACATTAAGTCACTGGCACTTGTTTTTTAACAATAGGCAAGTGTAGTATCCTATAGAGCTTCAGCTATCACACTGTCACTAGTCAAAAATGTATGGCAATCATCTCCCTACATACCTTTGGAGACCACATCTGCATTCCCTCACACTCAGGCACACTAATTCTCAGTGAGAATTTTGACCTGCTAAATTTCTGTTTCTTCAACGACAAAAGCTGTCGCAATATTTTCCGAGTAGTCAAAATGCAGTGTCATCACTAGTCTGTGTATTTCTGAATGCACATTACTAAGGTGCAATAAAGCCTATTATTACCTGGAGTTATGATGAATTAACCGGAACAGAGGAGGAAAAAGACAGCTGTTGTCTGGGCTTTCTTAAACCCAGACAAAAGCTATAGTCCAAATTTCCGCCCTGCAATATGGCATTCCTTCACTAAAAACACTTCCATGGATGCTAAGCAGATGTTTGAAATGAGTTTCCATTAGGGTGGAAGTTTATAATTCTCATCATAAATCTGAATGTAAAACTAGTATATAGACAGGTTAAAGTTTCTGGTTTTATCATGTTACAAATGAGTAATTCCTGCGTTAAAAAAAATAACAAAATAAAGCCATATTCCACCTTTTGAGCTGGCTGTGAAAACAGCTCTTGTCAAAGTTATCGTCCTCAACAGGACGGCAAATGAACCCTCAGAGCACTACTCACAGGACTGTTTTCCATGTAATTAGCAAAGCACTTTCGTGATGTGATCAATTAATTACATTGCCAAGTGGCTGGTGACACTACATATTGTGCAGAGATCTGTTTCTTGAATTCATTATGCGGAATGGGTACTGAAATCCAGAAAGACTTTCAATGCTGATAACATGCTTTACTGTGTTATTTTGGTTTTCTCTGGTTTAATTTTGTTCCACTTCCTTCCCCTAACCTCTAGCTTTCTAGAAACACAAGATACCTTTCAGTGAAGTAATAGTACTGTTTCTAGATGACAACTGGTGGTTACGTATCACACGTATCATCAACGACACAAATATCTTTTGGAACAGTTCAGAAAAATTGGTACAGTAATTTTACTTTCAAACATACATCAACATTCATGAAACTGAAAAAATTACTTGTTTGCTACTCATAGGCAAGTCCATCATCAGCTTTTGAAACTATGGAATTTTTGGTGGACTACAGCTATACAGGGCTTTCCAGGGAAGCTGATCACATGCCACTTCATCTGGCAAAGCTGGAATACAACAGCAATTCAGTCTCAGCTATGAACTAAAATAACAGAATAGTCACCCAGAAGAACTGAGATAAAATATAGCCACCAAAGTAAAAAGGAAGGGATGTCTTGCCTATTGCCTCCAGAAAACTTGTCAGTCATCCTTATCATTCCTAGTTCTGCAAAATGCTTCACAGAAGCATGGTGGTTTTTTGGTTTGGACTAGACTAGATCCTTTCTGGTGGTACTTAGGTTTGAACTAGCAGGTCTGGTGCGAGTATTTAGGCCTTTAAACAAACACATGACTTCAGATAACAACCCAAAAGCGTGGAAGGTTGAGCTTCGTGCAAGTGTGAAAACAAAAAGCTTTTCTGTGATACATCCATTAGAAGTTTATTTGTCCAATCATTTTCTTTTTTGATCATAGCAAGCACTTTCTTTAAACAGAGAAATCGAGGGCCAAGTTCCTCCGTCTGTTCTATGTGCTCACTACACCTGTACATTCACTCCAGGGGATTTTGCATTTGTCAGGAGCTATGGGGAATGTGTGAGGTCTGCTTCTTGAAACACTGGCCTCCATCAGCCATGGAAGCAGACTAACGATAGAGTGAAAGGGAAATTACTTTCAAATCATGTCCTGCCCGCTGTGTCATTAATGCCTAACCTAGTATTCTGGATTCACGTACTTGGACGTTGGCAGGGAATAAAACGAGAACCTCTTGTTCCAGCATTTATCAAATCAGATACAATAGTGTCTATAATGGGGGCTTCCTGCACCAGTAACTGTGGTCTCCATACTGATTCAGAATCAAAGATTGCTTTCTACCAGCCATACAGGTAAGCAGGATCTCAGAAATGGGAAGGGCAAAGGAAGAAGAGATGCTGAGAAAGGTGTTCAGAAATAAATACCCAGGAAAGGAGAAAAACAAACCTGACAGCTCTTCTCAACCACATTACACCGGTTTTACGATCACATAGCTCACCAAAATCTCTTGTGGCCCACTGCTGTAAGACAGGAATGAGGCCATGGTGTTTTGAGGAAATCCACCACGACTGTGGGCAGTCCAGTCAGGCTGGAACTCTTGACATTGTTACTTGTCTCGGTAGAAGCAAAAGGCAGAGGCATTTAACGTTTCCTATTTGAGACAGTGAGAAAGATTCCAAAGGGCTTACACACATAGTAGTGGTTATAATGGAAAGACAGCCTATAGTGTTTTACACATCCTTTCAGACCCAGGCATGTGTGGGAACAGCTTTAGAGCTAGCCATAGCAAAGGGAATTTTTCAGGGAAGGGAAGGAAATCAGGAAAATCTTGGGTCCTCAAAATCAACACCCACAGCCGGTACTGAGAGTAAGAGCGGACTTTCCAGTGAGGCTATACTCCAGGAGAGATTTCCATCATACTTCTAGCATATTTCTACAAGATAGAAAACATCCACACTATGCAAACCATAGTCTAGTTCTGGCAGGAAGGGCCTCAACAAGTGAGGGAGCAAACAAGAAGAATGCAGGATAAGTTGTTTTGGGAGGAGAGAATCTTTGTTCTGTTGGTAGCACCTCACATACCCTTTTTCCTAACCGTGGCTTTCAGGCAGTGTGGTACTATAAGACTAACATTACCAGTCAGTGTGTTGAGTCATCACTCTGATACTCCTGAAAGGCTGTTTATGGCATCGCAGTAATCAACACCACCTTGACAAGCTATACGTGCACAATTCACCGAGGTGATTCTTACACAATCAATGGTGCATGGCCACCAGATATATATATATAAACACAGCTCTATAAAAGAGGTGCCTTAATGTCAAAAGGAAAAATAAAACAGGATTTTATTTCATATTGCAGGATTACAAGTCCCCACAATTCAGTTGATTTTTCCCTTCCATAGTTATCTTGGCTTCTAGAGATGAAACAGTTTCTTCCTCAGCTTACTCTGAAAGCTTAATTTTAGCATTTAAGAAGCAAAACACTGACACAGAAATATTTCATTTAATGTGCACCTACCATGAAATTCAGCCTAATGGGAAAGAACATGAACTATTTAAAGTGTATTTCAACTATGAAGATATTTGCCTATTCCTTCCTGTATCAGTCAACCAGAATCGCCGCATGAAAAATGCATTCTTGTATCTTTCCACCTCTTTCTCCCCCTTTCTCTTTCTTGTGTTTTCTTTTTATAATTTGACTGATGGTGATTTTTCACTATTAAATCCTTTCGAATCAGAAGCAGAACCACTGCTAAGTCTTAAGAAAAGCATCATATTGCATGTTCTCAAGGGAAGCTGCCCTGAGAAGCAATGCCTGGATTTGTTCCAGTTGAGAGAACAAGCTAATATTTCCCTTGCTGTAAGACAAAAACAAATGTATCATATTTGCCCAAGGGTTAACCGTATATTTCTCAGAAAATACACTCAGCAAAAGTGTTGACCTGCAGCACTTAAGATGTACTTGCCTTCACCTACTCTTCTTCCAGTCCTCTAGCCAACCATTTAGCATAGAAGCTGACAGGCATACAAAGATTCTAGCTATCTTCTAGTGTCTCATGTTACCTATCTGCTTTTCTTTAAGGATGTATCCTCTATCTAGAGATTTTGCTGAAACTATGAAAAAGGAGTATTAACAGCTAAAGTTCTGCTTCAGACTTAAACATATATTTTCATGGCAGCCAAGTAATTTGCCCTACTGAAGCCAAAGATCATAACCGGGGCAATCATTGCTCCCACTTCCAAGAGTTACATGACTGGGGCCTTTCGTACCAAAGAAATCAAGTGTTTTACGTCACTTGATCCTTCTCTTTTTATTATTCAAGTAATTAAACACTACACAAAAACTTAAAATAACTCTGTCATGAAGAGCCTTAACTCAAGGCTCATACTAACAGGAGCCAGGTTTATCTTTGTTCTAAAAGCTGCATCTACACAGATAATCCCAGAGATTCCCTTTCTATTAAGTACCACAGGCCATTTGGATTAATAATCTCCATCACTCTCCACGCAGCTTTATATAAAGTCACGTAGGTAATCCTGCCTATGGAAAGTTCTCTCTAGATAATCCTGCCTAGGTCAACCAGGATGATTAACATAATCTCATCATGAGACTGTTGAGGAAAGTGTATTTGAATATAATCCAGACTTGGATTTTAGAACATTCTTTCCAGAAGAGTAGATTTCAAGGGAGGCACAGTACTGTTACTTAAACAACTCTTACTCAAACCTAACAGTGCTTGAGATACTCGAGTGACAACAGTCATTGAAAATACTGAATTTTAACCTAATGAATGCATTCTTTTGTTTCCATTCTTTCTATGTTAAATCCACTAGTTGTCATTTTAAAGTTATTCTAACTGAAGAAAAGGAGTTGGTCATTTCATAATCTTGCAAATTTGTACCCGGGCTTCTCCTAGTCCTTGGAAATAGTTTCAGGGAAGTTAGAGAGACCCTCTGAGCACAGGTTTACTGTAGATTGTCAGTGGAGATAACAGGTACTCAGGAAGGTGGTTTCATAGAGGTTCAACCTGCCCTATAGATGAATCAGAATACTTTGTGGTGGAAGGGACCTTTAAAGGACTTGCCAAATGGGAGACCTAAAAAGCATTGATTCCTAAAACAAGCTCCAAAAGCATTTTATAATCTGTGTGATACTGTTAATGCACCACTGGAATAGATTGGAAAATCTAGTTTTAGTGCTCACTGAAGGAAACACATAATGGAAGGCATGTCAGGGGCACTATCTTATAGGAAACGACTCTGAACTCGAGAGACCCAGTCTGTCCTGTATCTGCCAATTTCTTCTGGAGAAGTTATTTCAACTTCCCTTTACTTCATTTCATCACCTAGCAAATATACGTAACTATACTCGTCAGCTTTGAAAATTGCTGTATTATAGGCGCTCTTGCACTCTTAGGATGCAACAGAATGATATTCCTTATATTCAGGAATATCTTTATAATACAAGCTTCTCTACCAGGGAAAAAAAAACTTCAGCATCCCCCAAAAAGATAAAAGGAGAGAGGAAAGGAAAAAAACCTATTTGCATCTAATTTGGGGGTACCTTAGTAAATCAGTTCTTACAATCTTGCTGATTAATTCAGGCTTCTTAAGACATCAGATTGTTTGTTGTAATGATAGCTTAAACAATCTTTACCATGCAATTACATTCTGAATTCATTGCTACTTGTTACTGTTATTTCTTCTTTGATTGCTTAGTCACAAGATGATGCTATGGCCTCCAGTTGGATTTCAGTTCTTTGGAGCATTTATGAAATTTATTCCTGTTTTATCAGGAGAGTTTAACTTGTTGTGGAAATTACTATCTACTCTTTCCCTGTTACAATATGTAACTTCTTGCAAACAAAAATGCTGTTGCTGGACTTGTTTATAGATTTCATGTACTACCTTAGTCTGGATTATCAAAGCTAATGACAATATATTCTTCTCTTGCAACTTTTATTTACCCTTTCCAAGAATTAGTTTGAAAGACTGCTTCTTCTAATATTGTTACAGTGCCTATTTCTCTTTTATTTGCTGACATTAAGTTTTATTTAATGCACAGTGTAGCATCTTGCCTGATAGAAAAATCCTACTCATACACTACCAACTTTCATACACAGAAATAAACAGTGGACATAATTGAAATAGCCCTCAAGTAACTGTTAATTGGAGCAGAACTTTTATCTGTCTTATTCATCTTTAATTTGACAACATCTTTTCATAAGCACATAGCTAAAAAGAATAGAGGGTTTAGAAAAGAACAACTAAGTACAGAATTCTGGCACAGATTAAACATCAGAGGCAAGCCTGTGTGGCTCTAGCATCCTTTGTCTCCTAGCTAGAGAAACAAGCAATGGCTAAGGGAAATCAGTAGCCTTAAGAAAGGAGTATGATTAGGTGCTATCAAGCAAAGATGCCAGTGCCAGGTCTTCCTGAAATGGGACAATCATTCTGACGATGACACTCCTTGCCCTATGAACTTAGAAAATGTTCAATTCTGCTATATACAGCTATTTTCAAGGTAGAGATAATAACAGTAAATTATGTGATAAGACATAAAGAATGACTAGTTAGTTTCATAGTGAGAAATGATCAGTATTATTGTTATATTTTGAAATACATTAAAGTATTTCTGTGTATAGTTGCATTTTGTCAGGAAGACAAGGTAAGGTTTAAGAGAAGAGTTTCTATCGAGGTACTTTGCCAAAGGCTGCTCTGTAAACCTGCAAATACAGACAAGAAACTAATCTACTTAAAGAGTTATCTTGATAAGCCTTTTTATTCACCTGTAGTATTAGTCTATGAATGTCAGAAAAAAGTTATTTTGAAACATTTCGGTAGCTTTGATTATACCGCTTCTACAATACAAACTTCCAAAACGACAAGCCAAGAAAAAGAGCTCATCAGGTAGACAAGTACTGGTCCCACAATGTAAATAAGGTAAAACAGTGACAGTTTTTGAACATGCATCTCAGCGCTCCTTGAATTGGAACATTTTGTACAGATAAAATCAAGAATGCATTTATAGTGCATAAAGTATGCACATAAGCACTTTCCTGAATTGAGGCCTAACTTCTTTGTCCACAGCTCTCTATAAATAAGTATCAGAGTCCAGTCTTTTGGCACATTAGCTTTACAAAACATGAGTTAGTAGGAAACACCATATGTAGTAGAACTGAGAATAAGATGGAAAATACAGACCAAATAGGAAACAGTCCACAGGGCCAAGGGGCATAAAGCCTCCTTGAAATCCTCAATTCAAATATGCCTTAAATCATGACTGAAATAATTTGGTTGGTTTCATCTGAGTGACTAACAGAAGAGGCTTGTTCCTATCATTACATTGCAAGAGAAGCATTTATAGCTGTCAGGCTTTGTTCCAGAGAGAAAAGTGGCAAATAAATATATGCATATATA
>VWZK01013462.1:366691-404588 GCA_013396935.1 Baryphthengus martii | reverse complement strand
TATATATAAATATAAATATATATAACTACATAAGGAGAGTAGAAAAAGAAAAGTATGTAATGGTAGACAACAAAATACTCTCCTGATCTATCTTACAAAGCATCATTGGAGACTCTCATAAACACCAGTAATTCACAGAACTAGTAAATGATGTTTATAGATGAATGAAACCCTGATGACATCCTTCTCTAAGGAAAGAAGTCATCACCTCAGTCCTTCTGCGTGGGAGAACCAGAGAATTGCACAAATCAATGATATGTGCAAAAAAGAATAAAGAATTCAAGTGTCTAACTTAGATGATTCTTCTGGCCTAAAGCACTCGAAAGTCCTTCACCATCTTTGTAACGCTGCACTTGCCGTAGCAGTTACATGGGGGAAAAAAAAAAATTCTTTTCTGGGAATTAAGCATCCTTTTATAAGAACCTTTAGTGCAATTACACGAATAGTCTTTGTTTTCCATGGATTCAGTTGTCTGGCCACAGGAGTGCTGGATTAATCTGAAGTTGAATTACATGCCTATTGGGGAGTTGGATCTGCTTGGTACTGTAGGTGAGCCCTGCTACCACAGCCTGGCTCCCTGAGTTGTGCTGATGGAGTTGTTTGTGCATCTGCTCCAGAAACAAGGCCTGGGGACCAATCCTGCATATGCTCTAGGAGCAAGGTCAGGGTGCAGATCCTGCTTCCAGAACAAAATTGCTGTGGGGAAGGTTTTTATTCACACAGCATGCTTCACACCATGGCCAAGTTGTAGTGGCTTAACTCAGGGAGTGGTGCTCTACCAGCTGAGGGGCAGGAATGGTTAAGGCTGGCGTTGCTTCCTGCGGGCCTCTGCTAGTGAAGCTGCGAGTCTGCTACGAAGAACAAAATCAGCCATTCTGAGGATTCTCCTAGGAAAGAGAAATGTCAGAACTGACACAATGTTTGCAGTAATAAGCTGTGTTGGCAAAATTCTTGTAGATGTCACCAAAATGTAAATGAACTCCACTGACTCAGGAAAGCTATCTCCGGAAGAAAGAGACGCAGAACTTATTTGCATTTAGCAGGGGATTACAAATATTGTTCTCTCTCCTCCTCTCAGTCTGAAACTGTTGGCTCAGTGTCAGCAGCACAGAGATGCATTTCTTTTTCTTGAGACTAGTTTAATACCAGGAGAATAAAGTGTGTATCCCTATGCTTGTCAGCTAGTTCTTTTTCACACCTACTTTGCTACAGCAATCTTGATGCTCAATCCTAGGAACACAGTCTATGCTATGGTACAGCAGAAACACGTAGAAGTAGACAACTGGTACAGAAACAAAGAAGCCATTCAACAAAAATTCAGACAGATTCATCTCTCCGATAAGATACACTGAGGTCAGTCCACAAGCTTTTCTTGGGCTCCCAGTGTTTTCTTGCCCTGAGTACCACCCTGGAGAGAGTAGCCAACACAGTATTACAGAAACCCCATTCTAGAAACAAAAAGGAAACCCTGTGAAACAAGAAGGATAGAAAGTTTACCTGATGATAAAAATGCATGAATGAGATGGATAGAATGCAACATTTAAATTGTTGTTTTCTGGAGAAAAGAAACATCAGGATAAAAACAAAATACACACAGATAATACAGGAATGTTACTTACATTTCCCACTTTTTAAGGAATATAAAGCATAATATGAAAAATCTAACAGATATAAGTGCCACACTTTCACCATAAAGAATAAATAGCACAGTAATCCCCACTGCATAAGAAAAGAAAGCATCAAGAAAAAAAAAAAAAAATCTCAAACAAACCATGCTTCCATAGCAAGTATAGTATTTATGAGAAGCAACTGCTCAGCCTAAGGAAGCAGCGTGCTGGTAGTTCATACCTCTTCCACAGGTCACAGAAAGTGCAGGAAAAATATGCAGAATTAGAACGTGACTTAACACAGAGCATGAGCCATACATCATGCGCCACAGGAAGCATCAGCTGGGTTTAATTGAAATCACAAGTCAATTCAAGGAAGAGCTGAGTCCAGGTATTGCCCTGTTGGTTGTTGACTTACAAAACACATTCAGTTCAAGCGCCACGCTACTCAAATGATTGGCGCGTCAGGCCACAGCTTCAGTGCAACCAGCTGTCCTCAGAAGACTGCTGTGCAATTTGGACACTGCCAGCCCTTTCAGAAGGCACACAGTAAAGTGTTCTGATGAAAGCGGATCATACTGGTACTAGTAGACGTCAGGTTTCATGACGGAACAAGCCAAGAAAAGAGGTCGGTCTCGACATACTAATGTTGTGCACGTTTACTTTATCGTTTGGTGCTTGAGAAACGGACTTGTCTCATGAGAGATGTGAACCTCCTACTGAGTTGGTGTTGGGTAACACACACCCCTTCAGCACTAATCCCGTGCCTTCCCTTTGACAAGAGAGCAAGCATTTAGACTTTGGATGCCAAGTTCCTAATAAATCATCTTTTCTACCAGGACAGAAGAAACTATGCTGGCTGTACAGGCAGTAGATTTCCAGTCATGCAGCTGTTCACTGCACGGTGACGTCCAGCAAGCATCACATCCTCCCCACTGTGCTGTTTTATCCTAACAGGGAACTAACACAACGCAAAATAAATCAGGTTTTCCTTCTGTAACCCACCTAAAACCATGTGACCTTTTACACAGGGAACCACAATGGCCTGACAAATGGTACTCAGGAAAATGGATCACCTGCAGCATCAAGAGTTACGTGAGGCCAGTTCTGCTCTCAGCCCGCTCCCTTTGGCTGTTGTTTTATCCAAGTCAGAAGGGAAGAGATGGGTGAGAAGCCTGTGTTCTCTGTCTCCTCCACAGTTACGAAGGACAGGCAAACTGGCCTTCACAAAATGGGAATCAAACATGCTTTAAAGTCAACAGCTCTCCTATCACTTTACAGAAGCATGAAAACCTTACTTCAGTCTGCCAAATTGCAGTGAAAAAACCCTCATTTTATCAGTAGAAATTGTCAACAAAAATGAGAAGAGCTCTTTATTAAAGGATGATAAGTGAAAGCTAAGATTAAGGCTGACGTTAGGCAAACTGATTTCATATTAATCTTGATTTGGGATCATAGCACAGCAACTATTTATGATAATATATGGATTTACACATTTGTAGAAGGCAGACATCGGTTTTATGGGTTTGATGTATTCGTATTAAATTACCTCGAGTAAGAATCCAAAGGACGGTGTTTATAGAGTAAATAAGACTAGTGAAATATTCCATTAATTCCAAAGACATCCATCACAAATGTCACCACATCCCTACCCTAGAAAGAGGATCCATACAAATGTTACATATACAGTGATGAGGCCCCTGGCTGCAAGCCCAGGCCTCTGAGCCCCAGATTGCACACTGCAGCCAGGGCTGCTTTTAGTGATAAGGCAACTAATCCTTTTAACCCAGTCTGCGACCTAACTGAGCAAGCCAGCCACTGAACTTGCTGTAGCTGTTTCCTGTCTGCCCTAAACAAGCTGCTCTGTGCAAGGAGCAGAGACAAGGTGATGGAGCATAAGGAAGCGGCGTTATTGTATCCCTTGGCTCTTCAGTGTTACCGACTAGGACAAATAAGTTGAATGTGGTTTTTATTTGTACAAAGCTTAACGGAACAATTGGTACAAATAGTCTTTGAGAAGAAAGATCCCTTTCCTACAGATGAGGATTTCCCTACCTTCCCCTCCATTACTTCTTCCTTCCACTCAGGAAGGTATTGTCATCCTACAGAAGCCACATCTGTAACAAATGTGACAGATCAACTGCATGTTATTCCAAGGTTCAGGCAGCCTTCTTCCATGTTTATTCTTAGTCTTCATTGTTGGTATTGAATTATAAGTATACTCTCTCTACAGGAACATATTAATTAGAATTAAAAACTGTTACTGCAAGATGAGGCAAAACCTTGAAGTTAGATTTCTCTGCTTATAATTACTTCTAGAGATTGCAATAGATAAATAAAAAAAAGAGATAAGTTACTAAGATAAAAAACAAC
Source organism: Baryphthengus martii (assembly GCA_013396935.1). Classification (NCBI taxonomy): domain Eukaryota; kingdom Metazoa; phylum Chordata; class Aves; order Coraciiformes; family Momotidae; genus Baryphthengus; species Baryphthengus martii. The sequence goes on along the minus strand of VWZK01013462.1, from coordinate 400,608 downwards.
TTACCAAAATTCTAGTGGAAAAAAAAAAAAACAACAAAACACTTCATTGAAAAAACACAACCATAAAAAGTATATTTCAAATCTAATTCAGTAAGGCTGCAAATAATGATTATAGTTAAGTTTCTAACTTATAAATGTTTGCACAGATGAATAATTAATCTGATCTTATGCCATGACCATTATGCACGTACGTTAAAACCTGCACATGTAAAACTGCTATGAATGCAGTTTGAAAAAGACAGCATTCCCCCACCACATCTTACGGACATCCTGCTCACTTGGAATTCTACCTGGGTGAAGTGTCTGCTGCTTTGTAATTTCATGTTTGGAAATAACAGAGACGAGCAGATAACTGAGCCAGTGCACAAGATAATTTGACTGGACACTGTATTGATTCCTCCTATAATGATTCAGGAACTGGTGGCAACGAAGATTTGTTCAGAAACAGCAGTAGTGCAACAGAAATTACAGGATTCCCATGCTTTATCAGTGATAACTACCTCAGAGTGAGTAAAAAAAAAGAAATCTTGTGCCAAATTAATCAGAGGACATAGGATCATAATTGATATAGTCAGTAATCATCTTGACAAATACTGTAAATTAATGCATTATATATTGTTCATTACTCTTATCTCAATCACGGTAAATTTCTAAGCCTGATACGTGTATGTGTCTCTTTGCACAGCTTTTGGGTAATCACACCCTGATAAAGGGCAACATGGGGCATAAACATACACATTATCAGGTTATCTCTAATCTTTCTTCATAGACAGGGCTTATCTCCAAGTAACACAGGAGATGAAAGGACTTTCCTTTCAGAACCAAAAATTCTCACTGAACAGCCTTAGTGCTTCCTGAATCAACAAGGTTGCCCACACCTTCACAAGCATTCAGTGCTTGCAAGCTCAGGTATATTGTTAGCAATGAGGCCATCTGTTTTTGTCATCAACCCTGTCTTCCTTGGCCCAACCCTAAAATCTGGTATTTTAGAAACTATGCAGCAGCTGCTAGTGAGGAAAATCTGTGATCTCATCCCCAGAAGGACTTAACAAGATAGTATTAACAAGTGACACAGTAAATATGAATACATTTATTATTTTAATAATCCAAACAGCATATTTCTTGTATCATATGCTGTCAGCACAAGGGAGATCAGAGGATCTAAAGTGAAAGTTGCTGCATTATATGATATTCAATACAGAACAAATTGTAGCAGGACAACGTGCACAGGATGAACAGTATAAAGCTGTAGGTGTAGCTCCATAAAACACAGTGGTTATCCTTGTTGACATTTCTAGCACATTTCTCAAAGTAATACCAATGCAGAAGCTACCTAGAAGAAGGCAGAGGCTCAAACAGGATTTCATTTTTGCATAGCATTCATGTCGTCCTTGGTAAAGTATTGCAATCTGTCCCTTTATCTCTAGTAGCTAAAAAAGAAAACAACCAACCAACAAAAAAACAAAACAAAAAAACCCCACAAACATTCCTGCTTTTTATCTATCTTGCATCCTAGTTGCAGTAACTATCAGGAGTTCATGCTTACACTAAAGCACAAGACCTTTAAAGAGAAATGAGCCACCTTTTCTAAGCTTATTTTTGTTCCATTTCAGCAAATGAATCAGTTATCGCATTGTTCTGGCTTTAAACAACTGAAGTTCAAGGCTTCCATCTTGCCTGAGCATTCACTTGGTTCACTCATTCAGTGAGAGACCCCTGACTGGTGACCTTTGGTGGAGGCCTCTGATTTCAGCCATTTGTCTCACCAGACTGTGGACAGGTGACCTGTAGAGATCACTGGGCTAAAACATGAATTCCAGCCCTGGGGTGCAATCCCATGAGGTTGTTGCTACTTGGTCCCCTCCAAGATCCATAGCACCTTCTCACAGGAAAAGACCAAGTTTTTACTGCTGTCCAAAGCTCTGTGACTCTACTGCTGGTGGAAGGGACTTTCCCCAAGTCTTCAATTGCAAGGTCATTATCAATAGAGGGTCCAGCAGAGATGACATATATCCCACAGTATTTCGCTAGGATCTGGTATTTCTCTAGTAACCCTGGAGCACCATCTTTCTTTCCCCTTTTACTATTTTCAGTGCTACATCACTTTCAAGAATAAGCCTTTTTCAGAATAGCGTTCACTTTTCTTCAGCTCACACATTGTATTTCTACTGTGTCTGATAAAATAGGAGCTATTTTCATGCTGTCATTTTCTTCACAAAAAAAAATTCATTGTCTACTAATGCAAAGAATATAAAATTTCAACTTGCTTTTAATCTTTGAATATCTTTTAACTGATTGTTCACGCATAAGAAACCGAAGCTATTCATATATTCACTGCGTTGAAGCAGCAGTGTATCCAGCTATCTCATGCAAGTATTAGTCCACATAAAAGTAGGTGCATACAATTTACATATTTAAGTTTAGCAGTCTCTCTGAGACGGTGATAAATTCTTCTAATTTGAACTCTTCACACCACCCTCATTGAAGGACTTTGAGTTCTCCTGTATTGCAAAACAGAGAGAAACACCCACAGCTTAGACTTCTAATTGTCTGGAGGGAAAACGGTGTGGCATACACAGATGTTGCTCAGGGCATCTGTCAGTATCAGTCCTTCTTAGCATGTCTTCTCTTTGGGGAACAACCGAGGACCTCTTCCCACTTCTCAGCAGATAGGAATGTGTAGTTACATCATCCCTAGCAGCTATCGCTATTTAACCTACGCTGAAACCAGCCGTGAAGTGGGAACTACATTTTATATTTAAAATACACACATCTACACACTTCAGTTTACATGGAAAAGTGAATAAATACACTTTCCTAAAGGATACACTTGATTCTGTGGGAAGGGGGGGATGTTTATTTCCTTTTAAAGTCCTTCCTTTGCCATTTTCAAATGGAAGAACAACAGCATCATATTATTTATAAGAAAAAAAACTATGTGGAACCTATAAAATAAGCTCTGTTTGCAAGGCAACAGAAATTTATGCTACTCCAGGAGAAACGTCACTGCCTATCAGCTGCGGGGACATTATTTTTTCCAGCCCTTCAGTGGTGTGACTCTTCTTTTTAAGCCGGACATAGCTCAGCCAGCCAAAGATAAATACGGGAGCGAGCAGAAGACATCATGTGCACCAAGGAGCCCCCAGACAATGCACAGCATGTATACGGAACGGTGTTTGGCTGCGTGGCAAGTCCTGTACTCTGATCAGAGAACTGGTAAATCAAAGGAGTCTTCTATAATAAGTAACAGGGACTTTAAAGAAAGGGACTTTTCCCCGCAGATTTTTGAAGAGTAATATTTGAGTAATTTAATTATTATAGATCTTTCAGTGTCCTCGATTTTTTGGTGGCTTCTTTAGCAACAAAGAAACTAGGTGATTGAAATCTTCCCGAGAATCAGTATCTGTTTTGCTGATGCTGTCGTTCCTGCAGCCACCTAAGTAGAAGTCTTAGTCCTACGCAGACAAAATCTGAGGGAATGAAATTGCTTCTCAATGGTATGAGAAAGTCCTTGACTTATGCAGGCAGGTACTGCTGCAGCTTTTACAGATACAAATGGTAATCTAAATCATCCCATAGGCTTTGTGTAGTCTGTGACACATACGACACCGTAATTCACATGGAAGCGCAAAATAACACTGCAAAAACATTTTAATTGCTTTTAAAAATTCAAGTCACCATGAAAGAAAGACTGAGATATACCACATATATCACATCACCTCTCAAAGAAAGAGCTTTGGATCCCAGTATTTGTTAACAGGCTTCTTAGCGCCCAGTTCCTTACATAACTAGCTACAACAGTAGCTCAGTTGTCATGATTTTCTAAGCAGTAAATGTCAATCACTCCTCTACATATTTATTTTTTTTTTAATACATTACTACTGTTGAAGACTGGAGATGAGGATGGAAAAAAGAAATAGGATTATTTCAATAGGAAAGTCACAAGCACTCTGGAAGGAGCGTTTGAGGTACATACAAATGTAGGTATGATTCCTGAAGCTCAGTTAGTAGCTCAATCACAGAATTTTGTTGCAGATGTCATCTTGAGTAGCTCTTTTATAGAGTTTCAAATCATGTGAGCAGGTTAATGATTGCTGAAATATGCTGGTTAATAAAGCCAATTGAATAGTTCAGTGCAACAGAAGGAAAATACAAAACTTCGTGTTTTAAAAAGTTCCATAAATTTGAGGTGATATTAAATCACCTTTTAAATAATAAATAACTCTGATTAAATAACCAGAAATGGATAGCTGATTTACAGATTCATGACTGCGTATAGCAGGCAACAGAACACAAGTCAGCCGCTCACTAGGTACTATTACAGCTAGCAAGAATTTCATCACTGCCTTCTCATTTTCTCTGTGCAAGTGGAAAGAAAAGTTTGTAAAGAATGGAACTCTTCTGTGGAAAGTATAGATTAGATTTTCTGCCTGTGGCTACATCTTCCATGAGCTGTCATCTGCCCCATGGCTATCCCTTTAGGTCACATTAGATACAGTTCAGGCATAGCTCAACCTTCTGAAGACGAGATGAGACATCTAGATCACAGTTCAAGCAGACAGACTGCTGAAGTAAAATATAGAATTATTTGCCAATTACATTTTTTCCAAATCATTCCCTCTCAGAATAAATAAAAACTTATATTGCTACATTTTTTTTCTAAAGTCTATGCAAAATGCTTACGTGCCAAAATACCAGAATTTCTCACAATAATAAAAAAAAACCCAACCAAAACCAAACACAACTGCTTTTGCCCCCAACAAGTTATTACTAGCCTAAGCTGGATCTGAGTTTATGAAGGTAACTTTACTGTAATGGGTAAAACAGGATTCTTATCAGACTTGTTTCCAAGCCCTAATATAGAGTTTCTGAAAAAAAGTAATAGGTTTGGGTCCTGCTTATAAAATTGTATTAGTTCAAAGTTGTTTGTATATGAGAAAATAGGGGAAGAAATATATTGTCCATCACTAAGTGGGCTGTTATACTTCCAGAGTGATTTGTTTCACTGCAGTGGTATTTATCATGTTGATAAAATAGACCACAGATCTGAAAATTGGAAGATTTTTCCTGTTAATCTGAAACAGCACCTATACATGCTGCTGTGACATCAACATAATATCCTAAAGCCACAGCATCTGAAAAGATTTATTTTCTGAGCCCTTATGCAGCCACATTCTCTTTGCTTCTGACATTCCCAATTTGCAGGCTGCTGGTGATCCAATCTTATTCATTCTGGCTCTATAATAAGGATGTCAACGCAAGAAGAGAAAAGTCATTATCTGATAGCCAGCAGACATGATAAAAAGGCAGAGTTAGATATCTCAGAGGAAAGGCCACCCTTTCTGCCTTGGATGAGCTTCTCAAGGTCATGGGCAGCTTTTGTACCTCTAAGCATGCTCCAAATTCACTCTAAGCTGAGTGCATCAGATAAAACTAAAATGTCCCAATCACACAGTCTCATGTCTGAGTAAGGTTTTGGTTCTTTACTATTAATCAGCAAAAAGTTTCCATTATGATTAGAACATATATATGCAGTGAGAAAGACAGAAGATGCAATGTGAGCTGCAGTGAAAAATTTATGGGTCCTCTCTGATTGACAACATTCATATATGTTTGAATGATGCTGAAGTATCTCCCACAGTAGCAATAATCAGGCAAGACTAATTATCCATTTGTATAGAAAGATTTCTTTTTGCACCTCAAATTTTAAAACAATAATGAATATCATCTGGCTTTGGGAACTGCTTAAATATCACAGTTGCAGCAGCTCACAGCAAAAACTTATTTATTCATCAACTTTATCAAATAACTACTAAGTACACTTCCAGAAGATAAGCTACCATTGAACACAAATGAATGGGCTCTCGTAAGTAGTGGATGAAAGCTTGAGCTGCAATATCCACAAGCTGAGCTCCATCAACCAATCCTTACGATATACGTACGCCGTACAATGCCCTTTACAAGCCATATTAAGGTAGAAGTTTGAAGCAATCCCCAATACAGTGATTACTGAATAGCAACTGTATCTTAGGAGACAGTTTTATTTTATGTGTGCAAATCAGAAAATCATACAGACCAGGAGGGCCACGTGGCTGGTCCTAGGAAGACAAAAAGTAGATTGCAAGAAGCTATTTGAGGAGAGCATTCTTAGTTTCTTTCCTATCCAGATTGGTCAGAATTAGTAAAAAGCACAGTATTTTTCTCTATTTTTGTAGTGGGGCGGGGGGAGTATTCAGTTCCATTTTTATTATTAAGTGGGAAGTCAGAAGAAAGCATAGATCCATCCAAAGTGTTCTATGGAACGTGCTGATACCTAACAAAGCTGAGCTGTTCTTAGCTTTTTCTTTTATGGATTTACTGAAATTTATTAAGACTTTCTCTACACCTAGGGACTGGAAAGATTTAAAAAAAAAATTTTTTTAATTGCCATTCCATTTAAAACTGGCAGGCTGTCCATGCAAAAATAAAAGTTGAACAAATTATAAGCATAACTCAAATACAGGCCAGATTTCAAACTGAAGCCGCTCCTGATGTATACTTAAGATAACCAAGGTCCCATGAGCAGATGACATCCTGCCATTTATCTAGCTTAAGTGAGAGGTTCCAGCTTTCCTCAGGATACAGGTGAAATAGCTTTGAATCCAACAGACTTTTTTTCTTTCTTTCCATGGTTTTGTTTTTGGTTTGGGTTTTCTTGTGGTTTGTTCTTTTTTTTTTTTTCTTACGAAGATTTAGCTGCTATGGGGTCTTTGCGTTCAGTGACTTGAATAATGCCTCGCTCTCCCTTACTACAGTGATGCTCTGTACAAAGCTGGTGCCTGTGATTCAAAACCTTTTTCAGCTGTTTTTTTTCCTAATGCACCTGCCTTATTCACTTTGTGATTTCCTGCCTGGGAGCTAGAGAATTAAGCAGTGTGATTGCAGCCTGACAGCAGCTGCAGCCAAAGGCTTATTTCACAGTACAGCAGCAAGTGCAGAATCCAATTGGTCACTCTTGGCCAGACTAAATCATCTTTGAACAGGAACGGTTCATAAAGGCAGAAACCACAAAATCTTCATCAAATTCCACTAATTTAGCTTATCTGTGTGCCTCACTGGGATCTCTCAACTCCTTGCCATCTGTCAGTCTCTCCCCCTCGATGAAGAGACTGCATATCCAACACTGTCCCGACCAGGGATTAAAAAAATACGGGTATCAGAAACATGCTTTAAATTGGTTCAGTATTTGAGACCCTTTGTTTTGATTATTTTTAAATAAATAAATAAATAAATTAAAAAAAAATCGAAGCATATGATGCAGTATCCTAAGCTTCCTCCTCCTCATTTCCAGTCCTATACACTTTGTTAATTTAACACATTTAAAGGTAATAGGAGGTGCTAGATCATCAACCCCAAACAACTTGTACTAACCCAGGGCATATATGTACTACAGCATTGTTCTGTCCGGCTGCTTCGGCTCTCCCTCAGTGAGTTATCACTAAACCCATCCTGTCCTCAGGCAAGGCTTAACTGAGGCTGGCAGGGAGGCAGAGGAGTATCATTCTGCACTCAAAATCCTTCCAGTGCAACACATCAGCACTTCTTCACGAGCTGTTCGTGCACATTTCAGTTGGGGAAACAAAACCACTCCATATCTCATCCTCTCCGCTACTGATAACATGAGTTATTATCTTTACTAAGACAAGAGATTTTTTTTATTTTTTTTTTAAACCAGGGGAAGAAATTCTGTGATCTTAGTAAGACCCAGCCTTGAAATCATCTCTGATTTTTAAAGGGAACAAAGAAAACCTTGTCAATTACAGAGACCACTGCAGCTTCATTAGAGCTCATGTGTCTTCAGAAAAGCAAAGCAAACCACACCAACCAACCAAAACCCTCTACAACAAATTCAGTATGGAGATAAGTCATTTTAATTTGTCTGTAGTGCTTCCCTTCTGTCTCATCTGGGATACCAGCAGGTAAAAACCAGTGAAGAAGAGAGAAGCCACTCCTAATAAAAGGCTTTATCTTGGATGAACCAAGCTCCCACGACACATCTGTACACTAGGACATTTCACTTTGACAGAAGTCACTCTTGACTGGGTAAAATAATGTGATATTTAAAGGATTTTCCAGATTGTTAGTTTATTGTCTAACAGTGAATGGAGAGTAGGCAATTTTCCACTAGTACTCTCAGTCTAAATCGAGTGTTGGCTCAGCTGTATGTGCCCCCTGTGTATTCATGGCTGGTACAGCCAGCAGGGTTCCTTTGTGCTGTGTCTGGTCAGTTACACAACTCCTATCACCGGATAAAAGCAACGGTTTGTGCATCCAACATAATTAATATTTAGGGAATTAGATATAAAATATTTATATTTATGTATGTATTGTTTACTATTTGCAGTTTCATGGAAAAAACACAACTTACTTCAAAAATAGAAGTTAGCATTTTGCTATTGCTGTTACACTTATGGGCTTTACATAATTTTCCAGATACTTCTATATTCTGAATGTAAAACCAGCATTTTTATATGCAGGAACGTACAGTTTATCAGAAGAATATGTATTTGGATAAGAGGAGAAAAATCCTAAGATGTTCCTTTGCCAAAAGTAACAGAAACATCTTTTGCCCCTCAAAAATTCAAACCAAAGAATTTATATCAACATAAAGTCTCATTCTGTTGTTTGTCTCCTGAGCAATTCCTGTAGCAGTAAGGTAGTCTGTAAAGTCTGGAGGACTAGACTCACAGTGTCAAATTGAAAATAATGCCATAAAATATGTTTATCGACCGCATGTTGTTTCAGGAGCTAGGCTAAGGGGAGTTACTCATTCCTTCTAATAAAGGCAATATTCCAATATATCTTTGTCTTTACCAGAGACTGGGTTCAATTAGATTAAGAGCAGAAAAAAAGAGAAAGATTCATGATGGTGAGAAACAAGAGATAAAATAGACAAGATCTGGAGCAGCTAAGGAAGCCCTAAGAATGTGCTACATTAATGGGAGGTCTTGAAATAAAAAAATAACACCTAAAATATAAGTGCAGAGTATAAAGAGCACTTTCTATTTGAAGACACTTCTAACCTGTTAAACTCTTCTAAAGCAACTAGGACCAAATATTAGTGTTCACACTGGGTGGCACCACAGAAACAGTCAATGTGTTAAAAACAGTCGATGTGTTAAAATACCAACTGGCTTCCATACACACAAAAAAAAACCAAACCAAAACCAAACAACATAGCCTACTTTTCTTTAGACAGTCCCTTCCTGTTAACAGGGTTATTTAGAAGTCGTCTAAGTTTCAAAAGATCCAAAAGCACTCACGGCAGCCTCTCCTCTTGCCCGCTGAACTTGATGGTTAGTTTATCACCAACTCCATCCAGTTTCAGTACTATTTCACTGCAGTTTGAAGACCACAAGCCTGACTGTGCATGAAGCAACCTCATACCCCAGGCTCCTGTTCTCCTCATGGTTGATTTTTCCCTTTCCGCTTTGCAAGTCAGCCAAAACTACCAAAAAAATATCTACCAGTACTTTCTGTTCAGGTGTCAGCTCCCTGCAACCGTGATTGAACTAACTGGCACTGCTGTGATATTTGCATCTTTCAAAGACAGAAATCGCAAAAATCTGAATAAACAAGGCTACAGAAAGCCAATGGGAGTACACGCTTGCTGGACACATTAGCAACAAAGATAGTTAAAAAAACTGTACAAATGAGAAACACAATCAGAATTTTTTAAACTTTGAGGAATTTTAGTTCTAGTGCAAGGGCCATAAGATCAGCAGAATCTACCCCTCCAACATATACCTGAAAACTTTTTTATGTTAAGAATATCAAATAGGAGAGCTTTCCATACCTTTTTGATTTACTGCTAGAGATTCAGTTCAATTTTCAGAAAGTTCTGTTTTCTCTTTTGGCATAAAATGCTTTGTAAAAGCTCAGCACAATTCTTGGCTGTCTATCTTAATTACTCAAAGATTCTCAGTCAACAGTCAAGCGCTTCTAAAAAATTAACAAAAATCCTACTACATGCTAATTCCCCAGGTTTTTTATATTTCTAGTCAGTTCTCTCAATGTCAAGTGTTGGCCAATGATAATATACATTGGCTTGAAGCCACCATCTTCCTTTTAAGCTCATTGTGACGCAAGACGCTAAGTGGTATATCCCAAAGGAAAAGAGGGAAGAAAACATTGCCAAAAATTATCTGCTAACATCTCTCCATATAAAAAACATTTGCACTTCCAAAAGCACATATTCACTTTCCAGAACATGCAAAAGAGCAAAGTTTTATTAGTCTCAGTTTCTGTAGGAAGTAAATTCATTATCTGTTCAACTGGCATATGGCCAGATACACAAATATATCCATGCCATACCTGGAAGCTAGTTTTGGTATATATGCATCTCCAATAATTTCTTGCATCAATAACATTCTAATTTATTCTGTACATAGTCCGATCCTGAGCAGCTCATGGGAGATGCCTTTTCAATTTGGGTGTTTGTTGGTTTTGGTTTTTTTGTTGTTTTTTTTTAATAAACTGTGGATTATGACTAGGAAAATGGGTGCTTATTGCAACTTGTTTTCAAGACCTAGGCCCAAATTTGGTTACCTTTACTGCATGCCCAAGCTTTTGTCCACAAAGAATCATATAGAGCCTTTTACTTAAGCAGGGATTCTATCTGCTGAAATCCTGAATTCTTTTTCCCATCGCTGCTAACATTTACCTCCCCTCCATTAGCAGTACAGTCTCCCATCTATGGGCAATTAATTCAAACATATTATCAGAATCACCAGTTGATCCTCTAGAGCAAACTTACTGTTTAACTTTTGACACTCTCTCTTTAGCTTGTTTCAAAAGGATATTTGACTTGGAGTTATTCCAACTTTTCATAGTTTGGGATATTCTTGCATTTTCTGTATTCCCCAATAACAAGGACACAGTTTGCCGGTTGCTAACAGCAGAAATTGGTCTAGTAAGTAGGTTGTCCATACGAGCATGAATTTGTACAATGGATCTGTCTCAAAAGGTCTCTTAGGGCTTTGAAGCCCTTAGTTTTGGCACCTGTATAACCAACCCTACTTTGTAGGTGTCTCTCTTCACAACTGATAGATCCTTTCTCTCCCTGCTATACAGAAGTTCACTTGAACCAGAGCAGCCCAACCAGTGAATTTCCCAGCTACAGTGAAAACGGAAATGATACCAGTTTACTTGTTTCACCCCTTCTGGTGGCTGGAGTAGTGATCGGACTTGTGCTATTTCTATCCTGTGTTACAATCATCGTTGGCAGCCTGCGAAAGGACGGACGGTTAAGACACTCACATCTGAGGAGAGATGCTGTGTATGGTAAGATAGCTAGTTACAGCAAGATAATGCTTGACTTTATTAATATCTGGTGCTACAGGCAACAAAAAGCAACAGGCTGCTATGCAAGGGATAAAAATAAAATTAAATTAAAAAATAGGATAAGTGGGTCACAGGCAGCTTTGTAGCTTAACAGCATCTTTGTGCTGGCACTGAATTCACACAGTACAAGCTCCACAGCTAGTAGTTAATATAAACAAGGCCAATGCCAACAGCATTTCTTAAACAGCTTCCTTTCCCTTGGTACAGTATAAGATTTCTTCTCCATCACTAAACACTTGATAATTTATTCTCATATCCCATTATAGCCTTAGTATAGCATATCATGTAATTTCTAGTTGTTGGAAAGGCAGGAATGTTTTTGATTCTGCAGTGTACACCAGCCTACAGAAATGACTCAGCAATTACTTCTTTTCTGACCACAGAAGTTAACAACTGGATAGAAACAGAGCAGCAGGGCATCAAAATGTCATTACAACTGTCATCATCATTAAAGAGACTGGTTTGCTATCCACTATCTGCAGTTATGTTCCTATAACTGCAGTTTGTTATGAGAGTACAGTTCTTTGCATATTGTTGAGGTTTTTAATTTGTATGGAAAAGATAATGCATTTTTCTGAGGCTCACTATCATTGACTCAAATCTTGATTTCACTGAGGTAAATCAAGTATCCACTGAAACTAGCTGGACTTCATTTAATTATTTGGACCAGGAATTTTTGTGTCTGAAAGAAACACATTTCCTAGGATCCACCTGGAACCAGGAATAATTATTTTGGGCTTTTCCAAAAACATTTATCCAGATAAGTGAATGACATCTATGTTTTAGAAATAAATTTTAGACTCCAAAAGAAGTGAAATACAAACTCCCATGGTAACATATGGAGGGAAAGAAAAAAAAAAAATCCAGAAAACTAATGTGTACTATTATTGTAACATCTATTTCTCCTACTTTCTATTGGCTAAATTTGAGATTACATAGTTAAACCCAAATTGGAGTTACTATTTTACCCATGGACAGAAATATTTTGGCATTATAAAATACTGACCATCAAGACTCAATCACTACATTTAAATATACTGCTATGTTAATTTGAGTTCCTTTAAAAACCCTGAAGCCAGGCAAGAACACAAAGGACAATTTTCAAACTGCTTGTTAGAAACAACAACACTAGAGAAAAGGAAAAAAGAAAAGCATGGCAATATTTTCAGTGGAATTAAACTAGACTGTGCCAGTCTACTCAAGTGAAAATTTGACATTAGCACGTGCCATTGTAGTATCTCAGCACGCTTCCTCTGGCCAGCATGGGAGCAGCGGGAGTCACTGTGAAGTTGGCTTCCTTCACTTAGCAGGCAAAAGAAAAGCACAGTGCATGATAGACTGGATTAGTCCTGGTAAATTCCTCAAGAACACACTAGCAGAGGTGAAAATTGCCAGAAGGAGGAAGAGGCAGTTCAGGTGAGTCCTGCCCTTTACCCTCTGTCGAGAGAGACAGCACTTCAGTGTTGCTTTAGAAGCTGGCCCTTCTCTCCAGGCACTATTTTAATGCATTGAGTGAAAAAGGAGGGATCACTTTATAGGGAAGACAACAGAAGGGGTAGGGGAGCAGACGTTGCTACATTTCCACAATTTGGTACATTCTTAAGGAAGTTTACCCTGGAATGTCGAGCATTAGCTGCCTATCATCCAAGATGGAAACCAGCCCTAACTACTTTGTATTTGTGGAGCTACAAAGCTTGTGTGTGAAAGCATTAAAGTCCTGGAGCAGGCAGCAGGATGATTTTCTCTACTATCTTCAAGACGTTCTCGTTTTTGTGCATGTTTTTATTGAGAAAGCATTTTCTCAAGACACCTACCTACAATCAAACACCTAAGCCTCCTTTTAAAATCCTTCACAGAACTGACAACGTTTCAACGCACTCAACGCCTGGGAACTTCATCAGTCCTGCTAATGTTTGAAGCTGCAGGAGAACTGACACTGCCTTTCAGCCTCTGAGGCACAAGAAAAGCTTTAGACACCTGCATCTTGTAGGGCAGCACTAAATATATAGTCCCTGTGCCGTAGCGTGAAACACCGCAGTTCATCTTCAGATGATGCTAACTTGCTCTTAAAAGAACAGAAATGTCCTGTGAAACCTGATTTTTCCAGAATACCAGTAATTCCTCTGCCTCAGATAGGTTTTATTTTCTGATTTATGGCAGTATTAGAAACAGTGATAATGTCTCAGAGAATCCACCATGGAGGAAAAAGGCAGCAAGTATTAATTGCTTGTTTTCCAGCTCCAGATGGCTTCTCTTATGGGGACTCTTTTGGAGAGCTGAGATCCACCTGCATGGAGGAGTTTCCCCCAGCTTTTGATTTCGGTTCCTATCTGGATACACTTTCTCAGGTCAACGTCATGTATCCTGATTCACCTCCACGGTAAGCACTTCTCTAAGATTCTGACTGTTACAGTCCTGCACTTGCAAAGCTTGTTAAAGAAAATAAAACTGCTGGACCTATATCCACTACAAAAATACAGGTCACACAATTTTAAATGCAGACAGACTTTGTTTAGTTTGAGTATAAATTCATTTTCCTGAGTAGAATATAATGTTACTAAATAAAGGAATGTGTAAAGTTAATTCTCATTTACTAATATTTATGTTAAAATTTATCATAGTGATGCATATTAATGAAACGCACAAGTAAAATTACTTATGAACACCTTTATTTGAAAGAAATTATTTTACAAGTCAAAGGTTTGCTTCCAGGAGAAGACCATATACTTTTTCCAAGAAACTTCAAGTAACATTTATTACTGACCTTGAGACTGTTCAGAGGGGAGTAAACAGAAAAAGTAAAAGGGAGAGGGGGGGAAAAATGAATAAGCACAAGAAACCTTTAAACCTTTTCTTAACCCTAGTATTCTATCAGAAAGCAGAGCTGAAGAAAGCATACCTTTCTGACATACCAAGTAATTGTATTTAACTTCCTGATTTTGGAAAGGGAGAAAATCATTCGAGACTGTTCATCTTATCTCAGTAATCGGTGAAGGTGGACAACTACCCTTTTAGCTGTTTAAGCCAAGCCTGCCCTGGAGAGCCACAGTAGCCTGAATTGTAGTAGCATCTTTGGAGAAAAGCCTCCTTCAGCTGTCAGGCACTTCTAACTGCCAGGAGAGGTAACATCGTTAGAAGAGGCTCCTTCCAAAGACAGTTATTCCAGAAATGATATAGCAGCTCTTCCCGCATTTGTGTGTCTGCATTCACAGGACACAAGAACGGCCACCACGAGTGACAAAAGTTGCACTTTAGGCCACCTATATCTCCTCTCTGTGCCTGACACACCATGAAGTTAATAAATGAAGGAATTCAGTTACTCCCTCCAATGAACCAACAGAAGTTGTTTTAAACAGAACATAACTTCAGGCTTTCTGTAGTGCTGCCTCTTGCAAACAGCAAATAATGGCTGAACAGCTGTGCTTCCCCCTCTTTTTTTAGCTCCTTTGAAGCAGATTCTCTTTCAATTAAACAGATACAAGATCAGCCCTTTCCTGTCTGCTTGTATCCAAATGCAATACAGAGCAAGTCAGTAGTATGAACAGAAGATACATCGATCTTTGCTTTTTCTATTCTATGCATGTTCTACAAGCAACCCTTGATGTATGACAAAGTCATACTATATAATAAATAGGCTTTTAGAGATGGTGTAAATATTTTAGCAGAAAGCTCACATGTGAAAAATTATTCTGAGCCTGACGTCTACATTTGTAGAACTTGCTATAAATCCTCTTAAAAATTTAGGCTGTTTTTTGTACCCACACCCACGAGTCTTTACTAATAAAAGCCAGCCAGCTGACACCCAAGCAACAGCTTGAGTGGGCAATTGGCCAGATTTCTGAGAACAAGCTCAGACTCCTGTGAACAAGCTCTGAGAACACATTTCTTTGGCAGAGAGGTCTCCTTAGATTATACCAAAGGTTGTTTCCATTTCCAGTTTGAAATAGGCCCAAAGAAGGACTTTCCACCTCTATGGAGTTCTCCGTTTGGAAGGAGAAACACGAAGGATACAAGAAAGCACTATATGATCTGTGCTTCCCTGTAAATTCTTCAACTGCTTCTGAAATAAGCTTGGCACAAGTTAACTATCTGTGTCCGACCTGGTTGTAACTATTCTGGGACATCAGTAGTGGGATCAGAGAGACATAGAAATGTCCACTGCATCCTCAAGATTGCCTCTGGGATGAGCCATCTGCATTCGTGAGAGGCCCAAGATCTGACTGCATACACAAGAACACTGCTCATGCCACTAACTGCAGTTCTGCATCACAGGTCAAAAGTAAAGATTATTGTTAATTTTTTTTTCTGTTTTCTCACTGCTACCACAGGTTAAATATTTTAGAAAAAGTAGCTTTGGCAAATCATCAAAATCTCATTAAGTTTTATATCTTAGCAACGTAACTTGGAGAAAACTTCAGGAAATACAGAGCTTAGCAGATGGCTGAAAGCAAAGCCACATAGACAGATATTTAACCTTACTATGAATATGTTACAGAGTTCATTTTAACTTTTGTTCAGAAACGTATTGGTTGAGAAGCATTTTATGAATACTCCATTACTATCAGAGCCTGAAAAATTTCTGTACAGGTACCTGTACACTCTCCTCCATTGCATAACCCTAAAGTGTATTTTTCCTAATTAGGTGAGCATGGAGATTATTTGGACTGATGAGTAGTAAAACTAAGAGTAGTAAAACTGACTGTCAGAGACAGCCTTGAAATAAGACATGCTTGGCCTTGTGCATTTAAAATATTAACTCACTGGGATCAATCTTGTTACATATGATAATGTTCTGAAGAATAGGTTTACCGAAATGTAGCACTGGATAAATTCATGCAATTCCTCCTTCTAATTCATGCAGTGCAAGGTGTAATTTAAAGCTAAAATAGCATGCCCAAAAGCTAGTAACGCAACTGTAGCATAAGCAGAACAGAAATGAGGAGCAGCGAGGAAAGGAACTGCATTGGCAAATAACTCTCAACACATACCCGAAGTGAAAGAATTCAGGGAGTGAAATAGCGTCCTGCAGCCACAAACAGCCACCAAGGCATTCGCTTCACTTAACTGTGTGGTTCTAATGCAGCCTGCAAGAGGCAACAGCCTTACGTCGCTGCACACTACGTGCTGCAGAGCCCAGCATTCTTCAACAAACCATTTCTGCTAAAATTCTTTCAGTAGAAGGCATGTCACCTCTATGTGGCCAAGGGGGTGATTATAACCAGTCTAGAATGTTTTCATTAGATTTTACAGTTGGGCTTTAAACCATGATCAGAGTGGGTAAAAAAAATTTTAGCAGAAGGCTGATGAAGGAAAGAGTCAGAGCTAAGAGTAGCCATTTCTATGTAGGGCTGAGGTAGACCTAACTGTTCAGGACTCCTCAATCTTGACTCTCCAGTTGCAAGTCCAAAACAAAATACTATTCATATGAAAACTTTAATTGAGAAATTAATTTCTGAAAAAATGCCTTGGAATGTCAATAATTTCACTGCTTTGATATCTAAATCACAAATTTCATTTGACGCCCCCTTTGGTTATCACCACAGACACTTCCACTAACCACTTTCTTACATCAGATTTTATGTTAGATTTAGGGGAATATCATGCACTGAATTTTGGCATTAGTCTGCCATAGTTGCAGGGTGACTACAGAAAAGCCATTTGGTCAATTTGTCTTGACAGCCCAAAATATACAGCGCTCCAATCCATAAACATCCCTTGAGGATGATTAATGACTTTCTAATGAATCTCAGATCTGTGTTAGCATCTGTCAGATTGATTTTATGTGAAGCGTAGAAGGGAAATACAAAAACAAAATACAGGAGGTATGAACTAAACAGTTTCAGGATATTGGGAGTTTATATTTTAGAGCCTGTTTCTAATATGTATGGGTACTTACTGCAGTACTGGAAGTTCAGTTAATGTTTCATAGTCTGTTATCACCAGAGACGGCAAAGTATGGTGCTCCAGGTGATCTAACAACAATTCTAAACCACAGAATTATTCTCTGGCCAAGTTGGGAAAATTGAATAAATTCAACCAGGACAAAACATAAGAAGGATTCTCCCTGCCACAGCTGAACTATCATCATAGTAAATACGATTTTGAAAGAAATATTAGAAAGCTAATAAATCCACTATTTACCAATTTGTTCAGCATTTACTGTGATGGTATCAGTAAAATCATCTAAATGAATTTTTACTATCTCTAAACTTTTAAGAAAAAAAAAAGAGAAAATCAAGAGTATTAATTAGAATTATATGGGAGGCAGCAGAGCTTTAATCAAAAGTCTACTGGAGTTTGATCAAAATGGCTGTAGCTGTCATTTTACATATCCCAAATACATGCTGTTGACGCTACGTGAATAATACTTTTATAGATAGAAATCATAAGCCCGTGCTCATGTTCACCAGAGTTCACTGTAACACACACAGGGAGCTTTCCTAATTATCTTTTAATAAGAAAGATGTTTAAAAATAATTTGAGCTTACGTGTTTTAAATTGCTTGAAGTACAGTACCAGTCAAAGAACAAGTAAATTAAAAATTATTGCATTTTCTTCACGAGAGTCTCTAAAATCCTAAAAATGAGATTTGAGGTTCGCTGCATGAAAGGAATTTTATCAGCTTTTCACCTTTTGGCCAGAGGAAATGCATTTCACCCCACTCGACTAAGTGTTTTTTCACTCCATATTAATGGTATGTACAGAGCTTTAGGCAACCAAGATTATCACCTTTTTCATCTGTGACTCATGACTGTCTGATACAGAACATCACCTAGGAATGACTCTTGAGTGAGATGGAGGGATTTAGCTCCAGGAATGGTTTTAATGGAAGCCACAAAAGTCCTCTCTCTATTTCACACTGAAATGTGTCCTGCAGCGCACACTATGATAAAAACCTGTTAGTCACCCATTACCTCAGTATTCACATTGGAAGACACAGAAGGTTTTTTCCGCTTGTTTGTTTTAAGTGTGTTCACTCCACCTCATCTGGTCATCTTGCCTAATCTATATAGGATCAATTCTAGAGAAAATTGTCTTGTTTAGGTTTGATAAATTCCAGCACTCTTAATACTCATGTTCAGTCTGCATTGTTTAAATAGAAAAATCAATTTTAAAATTACCTTAAAGTGCCAAAAAGAAATGGTCATGTCTTAAAGACAGATCTAAATATGAAAACCAAAAAAAAAA
Source organism: Baryphthengus martii (assembly GCA_013396935.1). Classification (NCBI taxonomy): domain Eukaryota; kingdom Metazoa; phylum Chordata; class Aves; order Coraciiformes; family Momotidae; genus Baryphthengus; species Baryphthengus martii. The sequence continues at coordinate 382,038 of VWZK01013462.1, read as the reverse complement.
AAAAAAAGAAATAAAAAATCCAACTACCTAAGGCAACCTTCTTTTCTAAGACATTGTTTTCCACACCCCTTTCCAAGAAAGCAAGTTAGCTATATCAGAGTGAAGAAGGCTTGAACCAGCTTCCTAGATTTCCTTGAAAGACAGAATCAGGCTTGCAGGAAACTAACACAAAAGTTCCCTATGTTGTACTGTATTTCTTTGCCAAGCCACTTTTCCTGCAACCATGCAAGGTAAGTAGCTTCTGGCATATTACAATGACAGTTGGCAAAGCACGAGATGGACATTTGTGGTTACGTTCAAATCCCACTTCAGTACCCTCATTTTGATTTTCAGTCAGTGAAGTAAAAAAAATACCATTGAAAATATAACAGTTTTAAATCAAATTGAAATTATGACATGAGATAAAACTCTCAAGTCTTTCAACTCCAAATTCTGAGCGACTAAAAAAAATCCCCTCCTTTCACATCCTACTGCTATTCCTAATTAATATTAGGTATAGAAACAAGTTAATTGCTTTTTTATTAGTTTTGATTAGTTAGTTGCTGTCTGCTGTAAAGGGGATTTTACATGACACTCACATTTCACAGCCCATCATTAAGCCAGCCCTTGAGAGGTCAGAGTCTGCAAGCGAGATCCCAACAAGTGTACCTAGATGAGTATTTCACGTGTCTCTGCTCTAACCCTAAACAGAGCCCTGCCTTAGGGAGGTTCTCAACGGATGTGAATGCCACCACACCGGTGGCAGCAGCAGCACGTTACATCTGCTGCACGGACAGGTTTTCCCCCAACCTGCCGTCATCTTGCTATTTTCTACTAACAGATCATACTTTAGGAAGCTGTTTCAGTCAGAGGAACATAGGCTTGAAAGGATCTTCTGCAGTTACCCAGTCCCACCTCTGTTGCTCCAAGTAATAATTTTTAATAGAAATTTACCTATTCCATAACAGAGTTTGCAAGGATCTTTTGTCCCCATTACACTCATTCCAGAGTACCTAAGGACAGATATAATTCCTAATTATTATGGCAAGCTTCTTATTTCCAGCTTAAAAATGTTTACAGTTATTTTATGATAGCTTCTTTTTGTGGCATTTCCATCCCTCTTAAATACCCATGCCTTTCTCTCTACTTGATCCTTCTATTTGTAGTCAAAAAGTCTTCTCACACCTCAGCCTGCATGTTGTGAGGCTAGTGCACAAAGTTATCTTCAATTTCTGTCATCAAAAATAACTGTTGGGACGCTGTCGTCTGACCAGTTTCTCTCCACACCTGTCCCAGTTTCACTCTAGAAGTGCAAACAATTGCTGCATATAAAAACAAACAAACAAACAAACCAACCCCACAAAAAACCCACCACCAAACCCTGCAGCAGCGAAAGCAGAAAAACCTAATGAAAAAGAGGCACCAAGCATTTCTAACCAGAAATGTATTGTGCCATGCAGAACAATCACAACTTAAAGCTGTTAAGTCATTGGTAACAGCACCAAAAAGAGAGGAGCATTTTTTCTCTAATTTCCCAGTAGTTAGGCTTTCTGGTGCATACTGCATCTAGTATTTCCTTCACCTGCTCAGAATTCATTCCTGGAATGATTAAAGCAAAGCCCTTTCTAGGAATATGATCCTAAACCGTGTCACATGACAAACTTCCTCAAATATTGAGTCCTAAGCATTCCTGCTGACATGCAAAAAGTGGTATTGTCATTTAGAATCCTGTTTGTGGATTAACTCCATGGCATGCGAGGCTACAAGAGATTATTTTGAAATATATTTGCCTTAACTCATTATTATTACTCAATCAGTCCCCTATGCTTCACTGTTATTTATTATATAATTGTTACAGAAATCCAGAGACTAAACACTGCTTAGGATTCAAGTGGTTCTTATTATATATCAAATTAATGCCAGGCTGAAAAGTATCATATAAAGTCTTCATCATAGAATGACTTGTTTTATTTAAAACATTTATTTTAACTGGTTAAAGCTGCACAATTATGTTGAAACTGTATTTGATTTCATTTCTCTTTTGGAATATTTAGTTATCAAAGATTCACAGCTTCCTCAAGATTATGCTGACACATAGTGCAGAACAGAGATCCAGACTTTCAGTGCTTATTAACACAAATAGTCCTATTGTAGCTGTGGCAAATGTGCAAATCCAGAAATAACAATGCAAAGAAAAAAAAGCCAGAAAAGAAATAATCCATAAATTTCAAGTTCTCTGTTTCCTAAAGAGTTAAGTTACTTAAGCCTTTAGATGTTTCCTTGAACAATACCTTGGGTTACATTTTTTGCTGTTGAAAAACACTAAAATAGAAAGTAACTGTTATTTCTTCACAGTTACCTACTCCAAGATCAGGCAGGTACCTTAGAGTTGCACTTACTACACCTCTGGGACATAAAAAGTCCATTAAGTTAGATCAGCATCGCTCTACAGATAACAAAGGGGTTCCTCCAGAGTCCCCATCCCTTGTTTAAATAGCTGCATTTCAAACATATGTGACAAAACATTCCCAGAAAATACTCCAGTGATTTTATGGAGCATTGGAACATTCCTTCAGGGCCCTGTCCTGTGTGACACTGCAGGCTGTTACCTCAGGACATTACATGCTTGTTACCCCCTCACCCACTGTAACTTGGGATCAGGCATAGTAAGAAATTCTCATGTACTATTATGCAGGCCCAGAGACAGATGGATTTTGATTTCACACTGACACAATAACTCAGAGGACTGAAGCCGCATAGGAGGAAGTGCCACAACTACATTGCCTGAATCTTGCACTATCATTCTCCCAACAGCTAGGCCCCAACACTTCAGGGTGTTTCTTCTTTATTAAAGACAGATGGTTTGGTTTTTCATTCGAAGTCACCATTCAAGAATTCAACTAAGTGAATGACTGAGACAATCAGTAACGTGGAATGGATTACTACTATATGTCAATATTAAACTAATGCTTAATACATGACCGAAAGCATGCAGAAAGTCAAAATATAGTTATTAAATGCACCTGTCATCTCACATGGAAACTGTCAGTATCAAAAATAAACCTAGAAAAATATCCTATCTGGTGACATATGTTGCTATAAGAGCGGTTCTGTCAAAAATTACACCTTTCCTCATGACAGCTATACATCTCCAAAGAAAAAGCACCTCAAAGGAAACACGGACAGATTTCCAAGCGGCTGTCCTACAAACCCAGTAGACTGCAAGATCAGAGAGAGCATCATCACCTGAACTACTTACACAGTCATCAAACACATTATTTTTTCCTTTGATCCTCTTTTAGAGAGTTACAGTGTATTTGTTGTAATTTCCACTTTGCTTTATTAGGTGACATCATATAAATATCCTTCGTGTTGCTTTCATCACAGTTTAAACCTGTCAGCATACATATTTTCCAGATTTAATGATTTTATTTACCATTATAAAAAGACAGCAGGGCATCAGCAAAATGGAAACAGCGCAACAAAAGCAATTTTAGTAGAGTCATAACATATAACACATGGACAAAATAAACAAAAATACATCTATTTGACGAAGGATTCTTCTTTCCCCATTTTTTCCACTTGCTATTGTTTGCATCTTAAAAAAATTCTGTAAGTAGAACCTCCTTCTTTCCCCAGAGAGTAAGTCATAATTTATGAATGACAGCTAGTTGAATAAGCTCTTTGGGGTTTCCTTAGCAACAAACCTATCCCAATACTTACTGCAATGAAACCTGACAAATTCATGAAGTTATCCTCCCCCCAACAATATACTGAGTCAACAAGGTCAGCTTGAAGAGCTGCTGTATTTAAGCAACTTTCTTCTCTTTGGAGATCAAATTTACATGTGGTAAGATGATGATGTTAACAGACATCAGCCCTCCTTGCCCTTCCCAGTATAATTACCCCTTAAAAACTCAACAGCATAGTCTACAATAACAATGAAGTTATTCTGACAAGAAACAAAGCCAAAAAAAAAAATTCAGGACATTTTATGGTCAGTAACACCTTCCTTCTCATGACTGCCTGTAAGATACACTGAACCTTAAGGTAATTTTTATTTATTTTTAAAATGAAATAATGGATTAAAGTGAACTCACCACTAGGGATCTTTTTCATGGCTGAAAGAGATGCATGATATTCATGAGATGCAGTGTAATGAGTTCCTGTGGTCCATTATTAAGCTATGGTAACATAATATTTTTCAAAAGCATTTGCTTTCTTGCCTAAAACGATTTTGCTGTGATTGCTTTACTGAACTTCAAGCATCAGCTACTTTTTACGTGTACAGTAACTTCACTAGAATCAAATCACTGATAAAACATAACTATCATTGTATTTTTTGCAAGAGACTAGCAAGTATTTTTAGTTTTCCAACGTAAAATACAAAGCTAAATTTGTTTGTATGATGTTAACTCATCTCCTTTCTATCCTCAACAGAAAATGCTAAGAACCCCATCTGTAGCCTTCACTAGCAGTATCACAGCGATAGCTGTTTGCAGTGTCAGTCTTACAAGCAAAGATGTCATGCACAGCAGAGAATATGGGAAACAGCATCAAGATCATATATTACTAATGAAATACAATAAGTTGTTTGTTTTAAAAAAAAAATAATAAAGCTATCTGAATGATTTGTAGTTGACTTGACCACAAAGATATGTAGGTTCAGCTGTGAATGTGCCAAAAAGTTACTTTACTGAAAATCTGGCACAAATTCATTACTGCCCATACAGTTTTTAAATTGTGATCTTAATTGGCAAAAATGAGGGAGGAACATTACTTGCATTGGAATTTGGAAAAAAGAGAGATTTGTTTTTTCTCTCTCTTATGTATGAAGAAAAAGTGCCCTAACACTAATATATCGATACTTGGAACTAAACACTGAAATGTCAGGTCTTGAGTACTATAATTTGCTACCCATTTGTCTTGATGCTTAAAAGTCTCCTTCACAAAAGATCATTTCGCTATTTATCCCACCAATCATTTCAGTTCTATGGAGCTAAGCTACAATTCATGAAAGATACTATATTAAAACCAAGGGAAAGAAATGCAGATGACCAGATAACAAGAAGTAGAAGGTTCATACTGTGCTCATTTCTCCTCTAGGTCGGTGGCAGATTTCCCTTGTGCTGGGTGAGGGTCCAGAATCAGGAGGCAGAGAGACTTGGTCCTTTTTGTGTCTTGGCAAAAGGATTCAAAATTTCCAAGCCTGAAACTCAACATTACTGGGGGCTTTTAAAAAATGAAACTCTTTTTCTATAGTAACAGGACCCAGTAGGTGCTCTTCATTAGCCTAATTAAGTTGGTCATAATCTATGGAGAGACTTTAAATAAATTCACTGGGCTTTGGGTCAGTAAAATATAAATTAAGATGCAGCTCATAGTAAGTAATCCTGCAAAGAGTGGCTCGCTCTTTACTCTTACTGAGTTCATGAAGAGTTGAGGACATCAGATTCTCAATCTCTGACTGAGGTCTAAGGTCTTTTAAAAGAATATCAAGTATGCCTGAAAGCTTCAGTGAGCTCAGTAAAGGCCCGACTGAAATCTTTTCCACATGCCATACAAAAACAATTCAACCTCCTACGTGCTGGGATTTGTTTCTGAAGTATCTAGCAGCCCTATTCAGGATCTTCAGAACAGCACTGTGGTTTTTAATACCATTCTTTCTGATGTGGAAATCAAAATTTTCTAGTGTGAATTTAAAACCATTGTCCTCATGAATACAGAAGTAAGACAAAAAGGAGGTAAAAATAGAAACACCTGTGGATATTTGAGTTATTTAGTAATCTAGTGCTAAGATGTCATTTGCTTACCTTTCCCTGTCCCCAAAACCACTTCCATCACCTAAACTAGGAACAACACTATCAAAATCGTCAGGAGCAGTCTGAGGGAAATGTATTAACAAGTGCAGCAGAACCAAGTATTTTTCTAAGGCAGAGCCTCTGTGGCTGATGGCAGTAGATTTGAGCTCACTCTAACCGAGTCACTTAGAATCTACAAGTAGGGTTTATCACCTTGGGTTTAGCCCAGCAGTAATGCAATTACAGGGGGCAGAATGACTGCCTGCACTCTGCAGGGAAGACACATGCTAAATATCCTAAGTTTCAGGAAATATCCTAGATCTTAATAGCTCTGTTATTAGTGTGTTGAGGAAATAGGTTATTAATCTGTCTGGCTCCAGCAGAATTGTTTTTCAGGTTAACTGAGCAGGCAAAGGTTTTTTCACAGGAAACATTCCCTCCTTCAGAATCAGATTTAAAATGATCCTGAAATGGTTAACCAAGGAAGCCACAAAGAAAAGCAGGTCCAAATTTAAGTTCATGACGTTATGGCTCTCTTCTCACTTTTGCCTGTAGTTAGAAAGTCAGGAAAACAGGACCTTCCTTCAACCACTAGACCAAAGAGGAGTCAGCTTTAGTTTGTGGACGCACAGGCAATGCTAGGATAGACAGACAGCAGACCACCCAGATAATGACCAGATTCAGCTGTTCTAGTTCAGCCCTCCTTGGGGCCACAGTGCAGCCTCTGCAGAGCCCTGAGGCTCAGATGGCTGGGCAGCGCCAGCGCAGTGCAAGCACACAGAGCCTGACTCCATCCATTCCTATCCCCTTCCTGCAATACAGAACATGGGAAAATACAAGAAGACTCGTGGGCTTCCTTAGGCTGTGCAGTCCGAGCTCCAATCTAAGGTGCCTGGCTGCATTCACACCAGGACAGCAAGCATGGAGCACAGTAGCGCAGCACGGAGATAACAGCTTCCGCCGCCTCTTGCTTGGTGGCACAGACAGAACTACAAAGCCTGGAGAGACCTGAGCTGGCTCCTCAGGGAAATCCCACACACTGGTCCTGCTTGCATTCCTCCTTTTCGGAAGTAACATGCCAAGTCTCAGGATGACCAGCATGAGCCTGTCAGGATTATTCATTACAGTTCTGCACCTCAGCAAGAAATCCTGCTGTATCTTGCAGTACAGATCTGCAACCCAGACAATCCACTGCACATAACCGCTGGCTGAGCACCAGAGACCTGCGAGTCAGGGGAACAACGTTTGATGTGGTACTCTACTCTAGATTCCATCTAAAGCTCTCTATATGTTATTTCATAAATGTAAAATGGCAACGCCGCTTCCCTTTTCCCCAGCAGTTTTCCACTGAGCTATTTACAAGCAGTTGAGAGCAGAAATGAACCCCCACTGTGTTACACCGATGGCGGCCGGTGCAGCAGGCACAGCTTTGTGTGAGCCAGTAGTGTTATTCCTCCTACTCCTGCGTAACCAGCTGTAGGGAGCTGGGATTACCCTCCCCAGGCACCTCAGCTGAACAGAGCTGCCACAGATGTTACTTCCATGCAGGAGGATGGGGTCTGAACTCTCACAAAGACCTCTGGGATTATCTTTAGGTATTTGGAGATGTGCTGTTAAGTATTATGCTCTCAAGTGTCTCACATGGCAGGGTAAGCAAGAATGTGGGCTGAGGAACAAAACACCAGATGATCCTTTTCTTCTCGCTTTACCTGCCCCTGTTATACTGAAAATAATTTACTGTGGCATTTTTCACAGGAATCTAATGAATTTATCTTTTTTTCTTTCAGCTACGACGAATGTGTGGGGCCAGGAGCAACACAAATATATATTCCCACAGATGATCCCCCCCCATATTCTCTTACGGACCCTTGTCAAAGAAATGAAGTATCTATAAACATTAGCCTGGAAGAGGAAGCGGCATCTGGGACTACAGGACAGGCTGCAAATTATGCAGTCAGGCTGCAGGACTTGCAGCAGCCCATCTCATCAATCTCTCTGTCATCTCTCACTCTGGAGGCTGCTCCCCTGTATGAGACAGTGGTGTGTGAACAGAATATCCCCATCCCACTCGTTCCAATGGAAGTATTGAAAAATTCTTCCACTGACTATCAGACCCTTCTGAATCAAATCATGTGAATAAAAGTGGCGCTCTCCTTCAATTCTTCTGAAGAACTCAGACCGACAAAAACATTTAAATAGAAGAATAAAACCTCTGAAAGTTTTACCTATTTTATATCTTTAAACAGGGATGCAATGGGATTTTATTTTTTACACTGGATTTTGAAAGTTTACGTAAACTTCCCTCTTTGTGCTTCAAAGTGTTCCACGACATCACACAGCATGAGAGCAGTAGGAACAAGCAGTGCATCTGACCTTTTTGAAGCATTTCACACACTGAAATCAGCCACTCTTAATGTAAACTACATGTTATTGAGTTAAGCCTACTTGTTGATTTTGTGATACTTTGCATGTTTTAGAGCAGAAGGGAAAAGAAAAGCATTTTGTTGTCTTTGTAGGTATCACTAGTACATTTCCTTCAGTGTCTTGGTAACAAAACATTTTTAAATTTTTTTTTGTCTAAATATGTATTTCAGTAGCAGACAGAACACTGCCTGCAAAACACAGCTGTCAGTACCACATAGGAGCGGAAGAAAAAAAAGTAGTATTTTGATAGTCACTTTTTTTTTTTTGGAAAGTCTGGCCAGTACCAGGCTTTCCAGACCATTGCAAAGCCTGCTGTAAGTCTTCCTCAAAAGAAACCAGCTGCAAGTGATAGAGAGGTGGCAGTGGATGCCCAAAACCCAATTGAGTTTACCTACAGAAGCTGTAGTACAGCTGTGTGCAGGCCTGGCAGCTGCTATGCCTTTCAGGAACACTTGCTGTAGACAAGGGAAGGGCACTGTCTGGAATTCCAGCAGATGCATCATGTCAGTTCCCATCCATGACCGGTCTCTTCCTAAAGGAGCCTGCAGCGTTACAAAGAACCTTGACCTCTAGTAATTGCGTTAGCATTATGTAAATAATAGGTGCTGGACTTGGCATGCATAGTAACAGAGAACCTCACTGTGGGCAGAAACCACATTTATTAGGCATGAGCCTTTTCACTGAAATTTTCCTACCCACAAATCTAGCCTTTGTTCATAGACCTGGACTTCTCACACATTCATATGCCAAATGCATACGAGTTGGAGATGCACACTAGCAGGAACAGCAGAGGTAAACTGCAGATGGGAGAGTTCAATATCGCATGGTACAGAAGCACCCTAGCTCCAGACAAGGACTAAACTACATCTTCAACCAGTACTAGGTAGCAGAGTTATCAAAGGTTCATCTCCACTAAATCTCTTAGATGTATTTTCACAGGGGGGGGAACGTGATGTGACATTTTACACTGATAAAATAGACTTCATTTACTACCCCCACTGAAGGATATGTAAAAATGAGTATAGTAAATATATAACTGTGTTTAGAAGGAAGCATCATCCAAATTATTAAAATTGCACTTAGATTTTCTGTAAATACTAAATAATTTTAAACTGTAATCATCAGTCAACACTCCAAAGATTGACACAATTATAATTAATACTTAGATGGGAAGTAATTATATGGTTCTTACTGCTATATAAATTATATCATTACTGAGTCATATGCACATGATGAGGTAAGGTAAGCATGCATTTTTTTGCTAAGTAGAATCATAGAATCATTCGGGTTGAAAAGGACCCTTAAGATCGAGTCCAATCATTAACCCAGCATAATGAGTAGACGAGTATAAATATGTATTTTGCCAAAATAACAGAATTCGTTTTCAGGTCAGCAAGATTTTCAATATTCTCAGTATACTACACCCAAAACAACAAAGATTCATAATTTTGTGTTGCAAAACTGCTAGTAGTCATTGTCAGAACGTAGACTATATTTTGCATTTGTATTTTTAACAGACAGAACTATTCCTCTGTGTAAAGTACTAGTGCAAACAGTTTTGTAGTATGCAAGGTATCCTGTAATATGAAAGTCAAAAGTCCACACCATCTATCAGAGGCCAGAAATGAAAACTCGCATAGATATGTACCAGTCAGTTTTACTGGCAGGAAAATAGGAAGTGAAGGAAAGCACAGAGGTTTATTTATGCCGAATAGGACGTTCTTTCATAGCTGTGTCTTCCTAAAGCTCTTGGAGACCAGCCTAGAACAGGGTAAGTCACTTGGACCAGACCCTGCTTACTTCAGGCTGCTAATGGGGAAGAGGGGGGAGAGAGAATGTAACAAACAACCTGCTTGGCCTTTAACCTGATGGATTTTATGCCCTTCCATTTTCTATCTGTGGCTTAAAAAATAAACTAATTTTAAGTAGGCCTCTGATGAAAATGGGAGATTGGTATTTTACCTCATGATAGAAATGCATTGCTAAGATTATAGAAAACTAGTCACGGTCTTTCTGCATTTGGTAAGTGTTATGCATCCTTTGCATTCCGATCTGGATGGCATGTAGCAGCATTACTTAGCTATAGCTGTCTACTCCCTCTTGTGGCATAAGGCTTTACAAAGTCAAGGCATCTAGCTACCAGGCCACAGAGTTCACGAGGGACTTGTCCATCAAAATAATCACATCTTCTTTGTCACACCGATATGGAAGCCAACCAAAACATACACTTCCCTAGTGTAGTATTTTTCTATGTTACTCCTAAATGGGTAGGTTATGTCATTCATTATAAACAAATATCTTTAAAAAACAAACTGTGAATGACAAGTAGAGTATACTACCTTCAGTGATACCTTACTACAACCACTTGCAAGAGTGGCTTAGAAGTTTCTGTCTTGTTAATCTTTTTAACTAGGTGATATTCAACAAAGTTGTGGGGAAAAAGACCAAAAAAAAAAAGCCTATCTATCCAACCCATATACCACTGCAAACAGACAATACTAGAAAGAGAAGTTTATAGCTCTAGAGCTGCTCTACCAGCTTCCACTGCTACTACTGGAACAGTGTTGACATTTCTAGTAATGATGAAATAAGAACATGCTTTCATTTCTTGGAGATTATTTAAGATCCTGGACAAATCTCAGCAAAGTTGACAGAGTGTCTCCTGATGCTCATCTTAAGAAATTCGTATCCTCCTATCAGATTTTATCCTAAACTCATGTGGTTTTAATGCCAGTCCTAAAACAGGCTTAACACAGGCCTTTCATTTATTACATTATTAATATCAGAAAGGAAATTGTTTAGACACAGTTTCTTGTTATGTAATAACAATACTGTATTTCTGTAGTCATCTCTTTTGCTTCAATTTTTAGTATACTGATCTTTACACAGAACTTTTAGTAAAGAACATACATATACTCAATACCTCTTCTGTGCTTTTTACTGTGTCAGTATCATTTTGGGACTACCCAGAGCCTTTAGCCCCCTGATAATCAGGCAACTAAGTAACTGTTCACTAAACAGCATTGTTCTTAAGCCAGTTACATTTGCATTTTACATTTATCCGAGATCATAGGGATAAGGAGCCATCAGAGGAGTCAGGTCTCTCCTGCTCAGGGGGACGAGTCACCGTGTGCCCTGCCAGGATCAGCCCAGCTCAGCAAGAGCAGAGAAGAGCCTGCAATCCTGCTGCAGGGAAAATTGTTAATCTTCAGATACTCTCATGCATTTCAAGAAGCATCAGAAACCCTCACAAACACATTCATAGGTACCTCTGAAAATTCCTGAGGTCAGGAGACTGGAAAATGGCAACACACCACTGAGGAGAAGAAAAAAAAAAAAAAAGAGGAAAAGCCAGGAAATAATAGGCCAATCTCAAGATAATTTTTTTAGCACAGTAAGGTAAGTAGCATTGTTTTCTGAATGGAAACCACATCAAACTGATCTAACTGGTCACGGTACAGTCTGACAAATCATTCCGATCCTTAACTTGAGAAATACTCTCTACATAAAATAACCACAGACTTCTGTAAATTAAAATCATAATCACTGTACAAAAGAGTACTTATCAATTGCACTGTTTGAAAGAACACATCAGGTGAAATCATCTATTTCTAATGAAAATACTGGATTTCAGAGCTTTGAGAATAGACCTACTAAAAAAAAAAATTTAAAAAAAATCAGCAAATTACATTAAACCAGGAGAGGCAAGAGCATGTAGGAAAGGAAGACTGGAATTTGAAGAGACAGAGTCTGGAAAGAACAAGATGCAACGCAGTGACTGCAGATACAATTCCTGCCCTTGAAAAATGTAGGCTCGAATTCACAAATGTACAACACGAAGTGACCTGTTAGACTGCAGGAGAGTGTCTGAGAATTAGGCTGAGACAAATACAGCCGAACTATGAGCCAATAACGTCATACTACTAGGAAAAAAAAAGAAGAAAAATGAACAGAATACAAACAGTGCTATTACCAAAAGGCTCAAAATAGCTCACCATTCACTACTGCTCTGTTAGGAAACACAGTCCATGCAGAGGCTCTACAAGTCAAAGAGGCTGACAAACCTGACAGCAAAGCAACGAGAAAGTTAAAAAGGCCTGGTTATTATTTTCTTGGTTTTGCATGACAAAGAATAGAAAGCTGTTCTCCTTTGCCATACAGAAATGAGATATTAGAACTGAGGGGAAATGGAGAATGAATATTTTATACATTGTAGAGAAAGAAAGATTCCACACGTTACTGGGAACAGAAAGGCTAAGTTTCAGTCCTGTCCTAGTGGTGCCTTCCATGTCCTGTCTCTATCACTGTCTGACAGTGACTGATAACTGCTTCGCAGTCTGGGAACTGGCAGTTGTACTTGTATCACTTAATACTAGCGGCTCTCCGAACCCTAGATATCCTGCCGATACCCTCTGGGAAAAAGAGGATTCTCTTAGGTCAGACCACGTTAGTGACCCACTGAGAGCTACATGAATTCTAACACCATCATGTCACAGCAAAAAGCTTTCAATGAAAGCACTCAACACCACAACTATACCCAAACACCCCCAGCTCTCGCTCCACTGAAGTGATGTGCTACATGGAACATGAGAATTGTAGATAGATCAGAAACTAAATCATGCTTTCTGAATCCCCAGCAGCATCTCATGTATTAAAACAACTTCTCAGATAGCAAAGTTCATATTCATTTGCCTTTTCCTCAGCTCACAGTAATGTATGCTTGAACACTGGCTACCGAATTCATAAGCATATGATAAATTCACAGCTCAGATTTGAGACAGGTCCATATGCATATATATTCTTACTTCCATTAAAGCAAGAAAAAGTAACAAGCAAAATAGGATGCATGTCCAGCGGAGGCACAAAGTTAAAGCTTTAAAGAACCTAGAAGCATCCATGTTGTTCATACACATTTTGGGTTCAATGCCTTGATACTTCTTTGTTCTCCTGTATTTCCTTTCAGTACTGTTTCAATAACCCTCCTGTGCCTGAATCAGCCCCATTGCACTGACAAAAGAGGCAGGTACACTGCCTGATGCAATTCATCGCGTCTTTGGAACTCCAGGGAAAAGGCAACAGTTTGCATGCACAACTGGAAGTGGCCATTCCTATCTACTGAACTCCTCTTCTCTCCTAGGATTAATGATCAGGTTTTTACCTTGCTGTAATCTTTAAAAAACCCAAATCAAAACCACAAACAAAACAAAAAAAAACCCCACACCACCCAATAACTTTTTTTTGGTAGATTCTGTCTTTTGTTATACTCCAAATCTATTACACTAACAACAGTGAGATTTTAAAAAAAATAAAATTCATATGACAGTGAAGCAGTGAAAGAACCCTATAAAAATTAAGCTGAATTTGTCACAGCTTTCCTCCAAGCAGCATTTTATATTTCTGCAAAAAACTGACATCAGTAATAAAATTAACACACCCAGAAGAGAGCTAACTTCTTTGCAAAACATTTCAGAATCTCATTAAAGGAGGAGGAGCAAGATGGAAGACCTCATAGTTCAGGGAAGTGTAACTGGACTTTCAGGCACCTGGGTCATAATCATTCTCCGTCCTGTCGGCAGTGACGGGATTGGTACCACACAAAGACACCAGGGAAGCAATTGGGCTTCCCTTTAAGAGAATAAGCTTCTAAATTATTACGACCTTCAAAACACAGAAAATAAATCCCATCCTCGGAGGCTGCACTAGAAAACTGATCAGAGAATAACGACACAGTGATAGCCAGATAGATGAGACAACTCGGTACGTACTATATTACGGAAATACGCTTTATTGAAAAGTGAAAAACACTCAAAAGAACCAGCAACAAAGCAACTTCCCCTGTCTCATTCTACCAAAATGCATCAAGCTTTAACATAACGCAGCTATTCCATATGTTAAGAAGAACTGCAAAGTTTAAAGACACCCATCCCAGCCCCATGTGAGCAGGTGCGCAGAACACAAAATCCAGTCGCCTCATTTGGGTCAATAAAGTTTTGCATATGGCGAGAAGAGAGCCGAGCCGCCCGCAGGCACCCTGCTGAGAGCGCGGCCGCGCTCGTCTGCGTGCGCAGGCACATATGGTAGGGGAGGAAACTCAGACATGGCAGCAGATGGCCAGATGGCCTCATTTTAACATGTGGTACTAGTATGGGGATTTGTCCCCCCTTTCCCCTTGGCTGCATCAGCAATTTTTATATAGTAATTATCCATATGCAAATTCCGCCAAAGTATTTCCTAATGATATTTCACTTGGAATGACGATCAAAAGCATATGTTTCTGGAAATTCCTCTTGTCTGGAAAGTCGAAGAGAAAACCAGTTTGTTTACAACACCACACAGCCACTTTGAGCAAGGAAAATAACAGGACTGCGGTCAAGTATGTCTGAGATTTCCCTTAACCAGGGGAAGCCATACATTCCCAGGAGCTAAAAGTGAGACAGATATTAATTTTTAAATCTACCATGTAATGGAGACAATCTATAATAAGATGAGCCATTAAAAAATCATCAAGTCAAATTCGCACTTGCAGGAAGTCAAGTCAGTGGAGACACAGCTGAAGACACCAGCCCAGCTGGTTTACAACAAAAATTAAGGTAGTGGGAGGCCAACATCGGCACTAATTTATGAAATCGCACAGGTGCACAACATCATAGCGGCTGTAAGAGTTGACTCTAAAATTCACATTCCAAAAATCAAGATTAGCAAAATCAATTGGATCAAAGTCAGGTTTCTTTTCCAGCAGCTGGACCTGGCCTCCATCACAAACCTATCGCAGGAAGCTTTTCTCACCCACCATAGCAGAAGATACGAGTCTCTTTCAGCTGCTTGTTACCCAAACCAAGTCCAGGAACTCAGAGGCAACATACGTAACAAAACAGGCCCGAGGAACACACTAAGTTACAGACGGCCTCATTTCAACCCCCATTAGCGCAGCTTTCACCCTCACACCAGCCCTTGCGTGCACGACCTCTCCCTTGAGTGTGGCCTCCCCCTGACCCCTACTTTGAGCGCAGGGCCTCACCTTCTAAAGTCCACGTCCACAGCCGGGACTCGGGGCCATCCAGGCGAGCAGCGGGGGCCACAGCAGAGGAAAGAGACGGGAGAGAGCTCGGGAGGAGTCAGTAACAGAGCACGGTCGAAGCCGTG
>VWZK01013462.1:345198-366659 GCA_013396935.1 Baryphthengus martii | reverse complement strand
CGGGGAGGGCTCCTCCGGCCTCGGGGCCTGGCGGTCGCGAGGTCTTAGGGCCTTTTCCCCGGGCCTGTGGCGCAGGAGGGGCGGCAGCGGAGCCCGCGCCCCGCGGAGCCTGGAGCAGCGCTTAGGAGCCCGATTTGAAGGAGTTAGGGGCGCCCTGAGCACTGCGAGGTGTTGGTTGGCATTTGCTGGCTTTGTCTTCGCCGCGGCCGCGTCTTCCGGGGCCTTCCCAGGAGCGCTGAGCAGTTAGCGGCTTGGAGGCGGACACCTCCTGTTACTGTGAGACGGTAGAGAAGTAGTAAAGTTACAATGAAAAGTTTAGGCTCTCATTACTCAGAGTTTTAACCTTAATTTGCCTATAAGGAGGGGATGCCTTTTAGTGTTATTATCACTTCTGCTAACAGTTTGATGCCAAAGGCCAGGTGGGATGTGTGTGTCTGGCCCGGTGATTTTACCACTTACCCTAGCTCTTGTCACTGCAGCTGCTGAAATAGGTAGAAAAAAACCCTTCAGAAGAGGAAATGCTGCTGCTTTTTGCAGGAAGGTGGTAAAGTTTACCCCTGTTCCCTAGCACACTGAACACATCTCTCTGCCCAGAAGACACAGAAATCTTAAACGCATACAAAATATATTTGTATTTAAACAAAATCCCCCAACACCCAAACGGCAAGTTTGTTTCCTTTTCTACAGCAACAGGTGCTGGTGAGGAAAAGTAATTTCTTTTCTTTCTGCCCTTAGGTCTCATCTGTGGGTTCTCAAACAGCTGTAGATTCATATTCTCCTCATTCATCTCCCTAAAACAGGGCAAAGAAAAAGATATTCAGGACTGCAGTTAGTGGGTTCAGCTTTTCATAACACAAGAATTCTAGGTTTCATTAAAATAAAATGTTGAAGACTACTGTGAGTAATCCAAAGTACAAAGCAGCCTTCTGAAGGCATGAAATAACTACTGCAAGGCACAAATTGGAGAAAAGCCAGTATCTTGTGTACATACAGGTTTGATAAAAAGTTGCTGGTTTTATGTGGAATACTACTTCACATATTTCCTGCCTCTCACCTGCTCTGACATCACACACAGCCCTTCCAGCCCCCATAGTACCTGCTCCTTACTTTCCCTCTAGAAGAAACAGAAGCTGGGGAGTGAAGGGCACTGTTGACAACTTTATGTGAGACTGGACTGAGGCTCAGTGCTACACTGTATTGTGACCTTTTAGGTTTACGGCTGTTTTGCAGGTCAGTTCTGCTCAGCCTCAGGCTTGTGCTTGTGAGAGCACTGCTTAGCTCTCAGCCTTAGTAAGTACGTAAGTCAGTCTCAAGCTGGGCAGCCTGAAAATAAGGTACCCTGGTTCTGGAAGCCTTGATTTTGCATTCCTTCCTCCCTTCTGTTCTCACTTAGCTGGAATTGGTCATGCTTAGGTCAGCGTAATCTCTACTGTCATAGCATTTCAGACAAAACCAAAACCCACTTCCACTTTACAAACTAGGCCTCGTGCCTGGCCTAGCTCCAGAACTGAGCAAATGTTGAATGATTTTTTAAGTTGTTACGCAGCAGCAGCATTTTATTCTGATCATGTTTTGCAGACAGCTTGTGCAAAGAGAGCGTGTTTTGGCAATATTTCTGCTAGAATAGTCTCCCTTCAAAAAGGTGTTTTCAGAGAAATGGCAACTTAATTTGGGGGTAGTGAAGTTGCAGCAGGAGTGTGAACCATGGAAAAAGAAAATGTTACAGTCTTGTCACCAATTAAGAAATACAATTAACAGTGACTGTATCATGTCTGTTTCTTTAGGAAAAGATTAGACCTCCTTGAGTTATTCTATGAATCTTCATTTGTTTAAAAATCTTCCATTCTTCAGTAGAGCATATAAGACTTATTGCTGAGTTTCTCTAGTTTGACCAAAATAATTTTCTTACTCTCCATTTTTGAATATTTATGTTCTTAGCTAGTATCTCAGATTTACAGGTTTACACTGGCATAACTTCACTGAAATTAACGTGCTATAGCAAAGCCATAATGCTTGAGAGGCTGACAAAAGAGTGCTGATAGGAAAGCCTCACTTGCTTCAATTCAAAATTCAGAGTTTTAGAAACATAGCTTTTTTAAAGACTTAAATAACTTTGGAAGTATTTTGCAGTAAATTCTGAAGATTTCTAGGATGTTTTCCACGCTTCCCTCTACCCCACCCCCAGTGTTCATCTGTTTTTCAATGTTGCGTTCTGTTTCAGACATTCACCGGTAATTTTGTCTACTATATTCAATCTGTGCTCCCAGATGACATTGTAAAAACAGTACTGGAGAAAATAGGTTACATTGCAACAACAGCAACAGAGTTTTCGCTTGTCAAAAAGAGAAACAATGAGGAAACGAAGCAGACTGCGTTTGAAATATTCCTGGCAAGAATCGAGTGTGAAACCATCCTCGAAATGACAAATGAAGAAAAACATGGCAATTTGGAGAAGACCCTACAGAAGAGAACACAAATGCACCGGCATCACGGAGATAAAGACAAAGAAGATCAGACAAGCCAGAGAGAAGGTGCTGAAAATCTAGAAAATAAAGAGAACAGCGAGACATCTCTGTGCCTTGCTACTCAACAGAAGTCTTCAGCTAATAGCGATAGATCCTTTGAAGCTCCTGGGAATCGGAAGATCAAAGCTGACAGGCCTCAGGTAGCAGTTACTCAATCCACTAACAGGCCTCAGGAACACCAAAGGCAAGTCATCAACACCGCACATTTGCCAGGCAAATGCTCAGACAGCGAGGACTTCTTGATCAAATACAGTGACATTGTCATAAGACAAACACCTATTTTCAGTGAGAATCTTTCTCCAAAAGCTTTTGAAAAAAAGCCAAGAGCCAGTCTAAGTGAAGAATGTGTTTTGGCAGTCGCTGCAGAGTCAGCTGCAAATGAGATCAGGCCTGTGCCACTCTCACCAGGAGCAAGCGGTCCGCCGGCCTTCGCAATATTTGCTGACGGCTCTTCTGACAGCAAAACCACTTTGGAGTACAAAGCTCAAGAAGTCCCCGAAGAATCGATTGAAGCAGAAATTAATGATGCCATAAATTGCATAGACCCGGACCCTGCAGATGAACCCAATGAGCTGAAGTCTCTGCCGTATGAGGACGTTGCATCTGTCCAAACCTGTAGCGTCCCTAGGGAAGAGGAAGTCTGTGAGCTGTCTGTAACCTTCACAAAACTACAAATCAAGGACACGCAGGAAGACCTTATGTATCCAGTAGAGGAAACTGGTCAACCTGAGTCAGTCTCATATGCAAGTACAAGCGACAGGCATGTAAGAGAATTTACCCACTCCAAAATAAAACATACATATCTGACTAATGCTCAAATGCAGAACAGAGCAGCCGCACCTACCGAGGCATTTTCAGATCTGTGCTGTACTACTGGGAACATGGGGCATCCCGCTGCTGGTTCTGATAGCAAGAGACTATTAATGGATACTCCTAATGCACCTGCAGCTGCTGCTTGCTTCAGACACATTAGAGAGCCTCCTAACCTCACCTACATTCCACCACGCAGTATTGATGTGCAGTCTTCACGCATGAGAAGTACCAGCGCACGGAGCAGAAGGAAAATCTTGCAGCCTGAACGTGACTCTCCCGACTGCAGTGAAGTAGAGCTGGAGAATGGTGATTCTGAAGTAAACGAAATCCAGGAGCCTTATGTCATTATTGACAAAACCGACCAAGGAATGTTATGCCATCACACTTGATTCTATCAGTGCTTTATTTGTGATCTGCCTGGGGTTTTTTCCCCCTCACTTGTGGCCTTGATCATCTTTTCAAGGAGATGATTAGCTTTGCTAAAACAGTTTTTAAAAAACTGCCCTGGAGACCTGTTCCTGGAGGATACTTCAAGTATAGCATGTTGTACAATGGTAGAAAGAGGTCAATGTTTCTAAGCTGGAAAACCCAACTTTGTAGCTTTACAAATGCTGTACTGGAGTGTACTTCTGCTAGCTCATTACATTCTTATGAAGCTGTTCTCTGAGCTAATCTTGCTCTTGTTTTCAGTTGAAAGTAAGTTTAGGAAGTTTGATAACATTTCCTTAGGTTTAAAGAAGGAAACATCCCTGCAAACACTTTTGGTTTTATTTTTGCATTAGGAATAAAAGTTTAGCTCTTATAGAGGCAGTAACCTGTGCTACTGGTGTCTCCTTGTTACCATATTTTTTTTTTTTGTGGCTACCACCACAAACTTCAAAAGCACTGAGCATTGTAATAGTTCACTGCTACCAGAAGAGAGAGATCCAGCTACTGCTGCCATTTCCCTTGCCCCCATTCCTGCCACTTAACTCCACCAGCTCTGGAGTTCACTGGACTTTTCCATAAGCCAGTTCATCTCCGCTAAAATGAAAGGGGAAAACTGCCATTTTCTGCCATTTTAGTAGCAGGAAAAAAAAAAAAAAATCAGGTCAGAGAAGGGTCTTGGTGTGCTTTAGAGCCAGGATAAGGGATCCCCTGTAGGTGGGAGTGCTGTGTGAAAAACATAGTGCTGAGAAGGAAAGGGAGCAGGATTGTTAGATCAGGTCAGCTGTAAACTGGAGTCCCAGTATTGAGAACCTCTGACATATACAACATTTAATTAACTTTAGAAAAGCACACGGTTACTGGTACTGTATTTCAGCACTATCTTCAGTGCTTTAGTTAGTAAGTGCTTCTTTCAGTGAGCAAAAAAGCCAGTTTAATACTGCTTCAGGTAACTTTTGCAGTAGCACTTCAATGCTAAGAATGTTTTGTTTCATTTACAGGTAAAATATTAACTGAAATTAATTTAGTATAAATTGCTTCTAATTCGCTTTTATCTCCTAAAAATTCAAAGAGGAACACATGGATTACACTAGGAAAAACCTCAGGAGCTAAAACGTAAAGATCTGCTTTTCGGACAACTGATTGTTGGAAGTCCCATCACCACCCGATTCCAGCAGGGTAGGAGGAATAACACTTATACGAAGCTAACATCGAGTGACCGGCCTGCCTTCAGCTTTGGCTGAGGCTGGGAACACGCAGATTAATACTTCTGTACTGGGTCTGGCTAGGATTGAGGTAACTTTCTTAATAGCAGTCCCTGGTGTGGTGTGTTTGGGATTCGTGGCTAAAATTGTTGATAATACGCAAATGTTTTGGCTATTGCTGAGCAGTGGTAGCAGTGTCACAGATTTCTCTTTTTCAAACTATCTCTTCACCCCCCCAATAAGTAACTGGGAGAGGACACAGCTGGCACAGCTGACCTGAACTGGCCAAAGGGCTATACCATAACATGCCATACCATGCTTGGCAATAAGACTGGGGTAGCAGAAGAAGATGGGGTGTTTTTCTTACCACGGTGGCCATTGCTCAGAGACTGGCTGGGCATGGGTCTGCTTGTTTGGGGCAGTGAGTTACTGCCATTGCATCACTCGTTTGATTCCACCCCCCCTCCACTTATTAAACCTCTATCTCAACCCAAAAAGCTCTCTTGATTTTGCTCTTCATATTCTTCTGTTCTGCTGAGGAAGGGGGCAGTAAGCAGCTCTGTAGGTGCTTAGCTGCTGGCTGGGTCAACCCACCACAACCTGCTTGCTCTTCTTTCAAGTACCTATCTGTTCTTCGTAACCATTTTCGGTTTTATAAGCTGTATTTTCCCCCTGTGGGGGTTATTAAAATTATGTATTTTAAATCTCATATTGTGTCGATTATTCAAGAACTCTAATTTAAAACTGCAATAAACCCTTTTCATCAGAAATGTCTCAAGTATTTAGATGACCACCAGTACTATGGGACTCATATCCCATTTTTATCCTTCCTGTAGCTATACAAGGAAAAGTACTGAACAACAACTTACACATGAAAAATCTTACACACAAAAATGGTCTAAAGACTGCCATTTGAAAATATACCATCTTGGGCATCTAACTCCATTCATGCCATACTGTTGGCCTTCATTAAACCTCTTCAGTTAACATCTACTGTGAGAAACACTCTTAAGTGTTTACTAAACTTCCCCAGGTGGGCCTGTGCATAGTTGCTTCCATCTTCATGGCACCTGGCATACAGGAGACACAGATCTTCACTTTCCCCCTGACTTTTGGTCAGCATCTTTCATGTCCAGGAACAACCTCATAGGGAGATAACAAAACACAGAAGGTCTTTCAGAAAAGAGGAAGTCCAGCCCTAACCTGCTAACAGTGCAACACAGTCCACAGCTCCCCCAAGTTGTAGGAACACTCATGGAGATAGTAACTGAACAATACCCACCAAACAAACAGTAGCACTGCACAAAATATATTAAATATAAAATTACCTTCTTCTGAGAACTTTTTGTTCATGTTTGAGTACCTGGATTGAGGAAGAATTTCCTTTTTACAGCCGATTGGCCAGGACTGGTAAGTGTTCTGCCTGCCTTTGGAGGGAGAGCTACTGTGCACTTAAAAGTCTTCTGGATATTTTCATCCAAGTTTGTTATTGCTGCAAGAACACCTTTAACTTCTCTTCCTGTACAAACAGTAGAGTTTTGAGGTCTTATACTAGAAACTACTTTTGTATTTGCGAATTTATGGTGTCTCAAGAGACAACTGCTTTAAAGATTGTGAAGAGGTGGGATTTGAAAACCATCTGAAATAAAAGGTAAGTCATATTTAATAGGCCTTAGGCAGCAGTCTGTTGTGCAGCTGCTTCCACATGAGTAAAGTAGAGCTGTGTTTTAAGCCCTAGTTGTAAATGCAGTCATACCTGAGAGACAGACAAAAGAGACCATTCAGATTTCTGACCCCATCTGCCAGTGCCCTCCTGTCCCTGTTCGTAGGAACCACTGCACCTCTCCTTGGTTAATTAACTTAAATCAGTGCAACCACTCAAGCAGCGCCGCTAGCCAGCAAGAGGGCTGCCTGGGCCCCTTTCTAAAGGAAGGTGGTTTGTGTTTGCTCCTCTGGTGAGCTGTCAACTTTAATTGTGCTACAGCTGGTCCTGATTTTCTAGGAATGGAATGGCTGAGTGGATGCCTTTCCATCACAGAGACACAAGGCCAACTGTGTTCCCAAAATTATATGCTACACACAACCGCTTTGAATGGCTCAGCTGTCCTAAGACTTGGATTAGAGAAACTCTCTTTTGGTCAGTGTAGACACAGAGCTCAGGAAGCAGACCTAGTAGCCAGGTGATAGTTACTTGCAAAACGTCTCCCCGCTGGATCTCTCACAATAGTCATTTCCCACCCTTAGCATTCGTATCACCCAAATACCCTTGTCCTGTCTGGAGTTAGGGTGCTCAAGAAGCATAGCTTGGTTTTAGAACAAACTTTGTTGTTTTTAAAGCCAAGAATGGAAAACAAATTTCAGTGTTAAGAAAAAAAAAAAGTGAAAAAAAAATTAAAAAAAAAAAATCACACAACTGGAAAGCATGCAAACACGAAATGAGTAAAAAAATAATTACAATTTGCTTTAGAATTATAAACAATGGTCTTAAATACTTAACTATCCCTGAGACATAAACAAAGCACGCCCCAGAGGACCTGGCAAGGGCTTACAGAGCACTGATAAAGATTATCACCATTGAGAGTTGTCTCACCACACAAAAGCAATTTCTGAAACACTGCTTTATCATTTTTTACCTTACTTGTACTTACCTTACTTGTACTTAAACACTGGGAAAATAAGCACCAGAAACTCACCACCATAGCTAAAGGTCTCCCACCCATTGGAAATTAATTGGCACATCTCTCTGAGACAGCTGATTAAATCCTGCAAGACTCCTTTTCACAGCATTAAATAGTAAAAAAAAAAAACAAAATTAGGATTGGGATGGAATCTAACTACACCTGCAGAGCAGTGTACTTACGGTGGAAGTCCTAACAGCTCAGTACTTTGTGGTGTAGGTAAGGGAGGAATCTATCGTGTTATCAGGCAGAGGGCTCTAGGGTGGAGCAGAGGATTCAACTCAAAGCCGCCTGGCATAAAAATAAGTAAGTCAGATAGCACGTATGCACTAGACAGGGAACAGACAGTACTCTGTCACTCTCCTTATGGAAGCTCTGGGTGTGTTTGCTCTGGTAAGCGCGTGTTTACACACCACTTAGCGAAATGGTGCCCCAATCCCGACACAGCACAGCCTCTTAAAAAAATAAATGATCAATTAGAAAACCAATCTGCTTAAAAAGAAAAAAAAATAATAAATCAATTAAAAAAAACAATCTGGACTAGATGGAAGACTACATTTCTTTTATGTAGGAAGTAATCTACCACTAGTTTTCCTTCTGAAACTGAACTTTTCATTTTCAAAAAAAATTTGCAACTTTCTGTCGGCCCCCTCAAATACTGGGGGGGGGCACCAACCACCATTAATCTCACCTTACTTTATGCTGCTTTAGAAATGCCCCATGTTTACCTTAAATGTCCATATACTACAGGAAGCACTGGATTCTCCAAGCCATGAAACAGGACAGTAACTTGTTAGAAGAGCAGCTATTCAGGAGAGGGACGAGCGAGGGACGATTCGGGTCTGAACCTTGGAGTAACTGATGGCAGAACAGCCAGCAGTCCCTACTGTCTCTGTAGCAGGAAGTGCATGGAAGAGAGATGCTGGGTTATTTCCTGCTGTTGGCAGTAGTTTTGTGTGCTAATTACACTAGTAAAAAAACCTTGAAAATTGTTTTCAAGACCTACAGTTT
The DNA here is from genome assembly GCA_013396935.1 of Baryphthengus martii. Taxonomy (NCBI): domain Eukaryota; kingdom Metazoa; phylum Chordata; class Aves; order Coraciiformes; family Momotidae; genus Baryphthengus; species Baryphthengus martii. The sequence goes on along the minus strand of VWZK01013462.1, from coordinate 358,001 downwards.
TGGACAGTCACTACTGGAATGTTTCATCAAACGAGGCAGATCTCCTAAACATGCTTCCCGTACTAGAAGAAAATACACAAAATGCCAGGCTAAGAGAACGCAACTAATGAAATGTTTTATTTTTTTGCCAGTCTCTCTATCTTACTTCACTTACTTTACATGCTGCTCCCAGATGTTACTGATGTCCTAGGACACCTTGACCAGGACAAAATACAAACATTGAGAAGATATTATCAATTCAGACTAAGGATGTAATAAAGAAAAGGCAATACAGGAGGAGATAATCACTTTTCACACACATCGCAGTTTAGGTGTGGAACTCACTGTGACAAAAGTAATTCAAACTCACAGTTTTAACTCATCTCACGTATTCCTACACTATACTCCAGAATAATCGCAATGCATGCAACCCCAGTTAGGTATGGTTTGGTCTACAAGTACAGGCTACATCCAGCTTACAGACCAGATCTTGAAACCCAAGAGAAGCAGCAGCCTGTTTCTGTTATCTATTCCACTGGTACCAAGCTCAGTTGCCTACAGGAACACGTACTTGCCAGGGTATTTTGCAACTTGCTACCCAATCACTGCCTCTTAGACGGTCATAAAAGAAACAAAATATATATTATGATTGCCCTTTTTCCCTTCCCTCATCAATGAAAGATTTCAAGAAACAAAAGCAAATGAATTCCAGGTTTAAAAACAGCTATTTACGATTACTGCAGTGTTGTTATCTACACTTCTACAGCAGACTGCAAACACTTTACATTTATGACACATAACAAGCAACTCGTTTGGTTTTGTTCCCAATATTCATTTACAAGTCCCAACCTTCATGTCTATGAAAATCTATACATGAAAATTAATAACAAAACATAAACATGCACTCTGTGGCCACTACATCTGTCATTTTTAATAAATAAGTGATATAATGATTCCGTTGTATTCCAGTATAATTATGAATATCAATAACCTCCATCCAAACTCCTGTTTTGCTATAATAAAGGGGAGGGGAAACCTGACCAAAAAGCATACATTTCTTTTAAAAGTTAAAAGATAACAGTGAGATTCTTTGTACTGTAAGATTCCCTGTACAAAACAATTACGTGGTATTTTCTGGACCGTGTGCAAAATATACATGCATGGCTTCTAAAACCTGTAATGAAATTAGAATTCAGAACAAACTGCAAACAACTGAACTTCAAGATTACAGAACTATTTCCAATTAAATAGATCTTTTGGTCTCTTACCAGAGAAAAAAACCTGCAAGTTTTCAAGACTTACTACACCCCTTCAATAGGTAAATAGTTACCTAACAAGCAAAATGTTATTTTTAAACTAGGATTATAAAAATTAACAATGGAACAATAGAATGGCAATACTGGGTTCACAAGCTTTAGTAAACTAGTTTAGTTCTTCAATAGGAAATGCGAGAGCACTGACTGTCATTAAGTTGTACTGATTTGAAAAAAAAAATAATAATCCCACTAGATGGAAATAACAAGAAATGAACTGTATTTACTCACTTCGAAAATGGATTTCAATACAACAATTTTTAGGCATACCACCAAACAACTACCACAAAAATACAAAATAAAAGCAGTGATCTCCAAACATAATACCATCAGATATTGTCAAAATCAGGTGGAACATGGAAAAGCCAAGTAACCGAAAATTTGTATTCTCCAACAAGTTACAGACAAGTGTCTGTAATAACTGATCAAAGTACAAACTGAAGTCTTGGAAATCTGCCATTTTTAGAAGCATTCACTACAAAGCTATGACAGATGCTCAACTATCTTAGTACGTGTGTTTTAAAGCACCGTTACCGTTGTTTGCTTCAATTAAGCCAACCAAAGCTACTACGATTAAAAAAAAAATTACATCCTGTACTTCAAGAATCATTCCCCTCAAATTAAACAGAAAAAGTAATGTGAAGACAGTCAGAACCGCTGCATTCAAAGGATTGTGTTGAAGACAACACTCAGAGAGTAAAGCAGAAATTAAGGGCAACTCCAACACTTTAGCTTATAAGTGGAAGAATTGAATCCCTGCTATTTTTCTCTACTCGCCAAGTACCTGTAAGTCCACAAAACACTGATCAAGATATAAAGCCAAAGAATCATCCATACTTTTCTTTATAAAAAAAAGGTACAATCAAATAATCCAAAACAGTTAAGAAATCAATCAATCTTAGGGTTTTTTTATAACTGCTTGAAAGAACAACTACCACCATTCTGCGCATCCACTATTTTCAGTAGTTCTCAACTCAGCCGTAGCAGTGCTGATGAGTTCATGAACACTAGACAGAAACAAGCCCTTTAAAAAGCCTAGCTTATAAAAAAGCCTCAGAGCCATTCTGCAATCATTTAAGGAAATTGTTACTCTTGTTTTGCTACCGCATTCAGCGGGACTACAATAGTGCATAGTTACGTTCAGAACTATAGTTATATGGTGAATTTCACATAAAGCAGAAGAAAATTAATTCAGTGGAACTGCACTAGGGTAAGCAGGATTAGAGTAAGACCCTCTATTTCAATCTGGCAAAACCTATTTAACAAAGCTACTCTAATTTGATGCACTTCATTTGCTTCCTCTAATAATAAAAAAGGATATCCCACCACTCGTATGGAACTGTTGCTTTCAAATTACAAAACTAGGGATGTCTTTGCAAAGAAGACCAAATAAAACCAACCAACCAAAAAAAAAACCACCAATCACCCAAAATAAAACCAAAACAAAAAAAAAACCCCAAACAAACAACTTAGGTTACTTATAGGAAGCAGCAGTGAAGTGGGAAATGGGAGAAACATCTGTATTTTAGCTGAACAGAACCAACACACCAAAGCTGATGGAGAACCTAAAAACATGAGAGGGAATTGGCTTATATTCAGTTTAAGACTTCTACCTGAACATTTCATAGCAATAAGCCTGCAACATTCTACAAAGCATAATGCAATAGCAAAACCCGTTATATTTAGGAATATTAAAAATACTCAAAACATGTTATTTAAAATACAGTAACTGCAGAGTTCTATAAATGGTGTTGCATATTATACGGGTTTAGTATTTGGTCCCGGTTTTCTTCATACTTTTCTATCATTTTCTGCATGTCATGGTCAGCTCCAATAACCTTGAAAAGAAGAAGATGAACATTAGAAATAATTGACACCATAAAACATGGTTGCTTTTCAGCAAAATAGAACAGGACTACCGCTGAAGCCAAACCAATATACTCCTAGAGATCTGTCCAATTGGTGTTCTGTTCAGAATTTGGCATTCAGTGAAAAGCTACATGTCTGAGCCTGCAAACAATCACAGTGAACAGATCCTCAAATTCCACCAGAGATGGAAGATCAAAATTTTATGCTACACACTATGGATAAATTTAAACATTTTTCTGAGGTTTTCCTTCTCCAAATGGTATAAGTAAAAGCAGTTCTGTTTTCTTTTACCACTAAATAACAATCTTAAGATTTGCAGAGTACAATCCTCCATATGACTAATTGGTTATAACTACAATAATACTCACAAGCACTGGGCAGGAAACTTCAAACAGTGTATGTTTAATAAGCCACTCTTCGTAGAGCTGATGAATAGCTTCTAAATATTCCTAGAAAAGAGGCATTCAAACAACACGTATGCCCAGGGATGAAACACACATTGCAATTTTTCTACATTTGGTAAGAACTGCATATGAAAGTCAGCATCAGATATTTCCACTAACAAAAATAAAAACCATCATAAGGTTTCTGAGAAAAATTAATTCCCAGTATGAGGTTTTCTTCCATGAAGAACCTCAAAGACACAACTTAGTCTCTCAGCTCCTTTTAAGATCAAGAACCAAGTTTCTCTCCCATAGGTATAATATGGAATAAGATTTTACAGAGAAAAATACGATAAAGAGAACGACGAAAAGGGCAAAACTACAAAGAATATGCATTGAAGGCACTTTCTGTGTCAATACATTTTCCTAAAATTCTTAGTTCACTTTCTCCTAACTCTGACTCAATTTCCTCTGAAAGCACTTCTGCCTGTCATGGAGACTACTTAAGACTTTTCATTCATTATTGCTTCCCCCCAGCCCTCAATGGAGCTGTGAAGCAACACAATGAATTTTCAGATCCATTATAGTGAGGATTTATTCCCTCTTTGTGTATATCTTCACCTGACAATTCCTTCTGCTGAACTACCCAACGCTAGAGATACCTTTCTAGCACACAGTACGTCTTGGGTAAAGACATTTATTTCTGGTTAGGCTTTCTTTAGGACAAACTTTGTTTCATGAAGGGCCATCCTGTAAACTGTAACACAGGAAGCGATCATTCAATTACTGCAGTTTGTTTTCAAGCAGATTCCCACACTTTCAAGAAGTTGCTTCTGTTCAGACACACGCAAAGACACTTTTCATGCATAAACATCCTGGTAATAACAGACAACAGAAAGTGCCCACATAAATCTTCAGCACCTGCATGCACAGAGTTTTGTGCCGTTTACTAATACAAAAGCAACTGCCTGTTTACATCTTAGAGAAAATTAAGAGTTGATTAATACTCCACATAAACAGCCAGCTATAGCACAGATTACTGAAACCTAACACTTGGGAAAGACAGATGATTTTAAAGAAAATAAAATTAAATACTGAAGTTTTAGCTTGCAGTGGAAAGAGCTGCACCATGTTTTGGCAATACACTCAGGATATAACTTGAGTATTTAGATTGGAAGCAGTATGCTTTTAAAGCTCAGTATAACCACATATATTGAAGGAACTCCTTACCAGAGGAATGATTTTTTCCTCTTCTCTGCATCTTCTCTTCAACCTCTCATAACAAACTTCAGGAGAAGTCTGCAGATAAACTGCCACAACAAAAATTATGAATTGTAATAGTTATGTTCAAGGATCAGCTTTGAAAGCAAAGAAGAAACTTACTTCAGAAACTACAGAAGGAAAGAATCCTGACTTGGGTATCACCACTGAACCTCCCCTTTGATGTCACTGTTAATCAATCCATGAACCACCCACAAATTCACGCTGTCTGATGCTACACATTGCAACCACTGAATATTTATGACCCAAGGAACAAGAATTTTTTCCTCTTACGGAAACCCACCCACAAACACATCCCTCCAGACCCCATCAACATTTTACCTATCAAATCAACTGAAACATCAGTGTTGCTCCGGATCCAGTCAAACCATTCAGTCAGGACAACATAATCCACCTCTGGCATTTTTCCACTAAATAAATACAAAAGTCATGACTCACTTAACAGCATGCACAGGTCAATTCTAAACTATTTTTTTTCACCTGACTCTCCAAATTTACTCCAGCATACATAAAATGAAAACGAGACCAATAATATGCTTACCCAAATGGAAGGCTTCATAAAGCATTGTTTATACAAAAGAAAGACTAAATATTTTTCTTTTTTTTAAAAAAAAAAAAAAAAAAGTACTTCCTAACACAAAGTTTCTATTATTAGCAGTTACGAACATTAATTATTTTTCCCACTGTAGTTAAGAAATAATTACTTGGTGACTAAGAAGAAAAACATTACCATGTTTACATTTATACAATAACAGCAAATTAGCATCAATGGTGTTTATTGCTTAAATGCTTGAGATCAGGAGCATTTCAAACCTATCCCAACTACTGCAGAGTCACCAGAAAGGCTTAATCTACTAAGCAGCACTGACAATTCATTACAGAAACCATAGTTAAGAGCAGTGCAAAAATATTGACACTGTGTAAATAAAACTTACTCCCACTATAAGAAATACTTGGGGAGAATGTACTGAAATTTTCACCACACTGAATCTGAATTCTGTATTCAGAGAGCACAGACGATATTGGAGACAACTGTCCCAAAGTTATCTAAGTAAAAATAATAAAATATGAAAAAACCTCTTGTAAAAGGGAAGTCTACAGAGGACATATTAAGAATCAAATATTATGTTCTTATTGTATCGGAATTTTCATTTATTACTATATTCCCAAAGAATCAAATATTACTAATTTCACATTATTCTGTCTTCAAAACTGAAGACATACTCCACACTCTTTCCTAAATGCCTCTGCAGTAGGAACATAAAGAAAGAGATCAGGTTGAGAGGCTCCTGTCCTCTCCAGCTGAATGATTACAACCAGTTGCAACATTTTAAATAGTGCTGAAGAAAAAGATTCCACAGATTTCTAATCCATTCTCCTGGCAACATGCTTTGATCACTGGCAAATCTGAGTAAAGATAACCCAGAAAGCTATTTCCACTTAAGCATGCGAGAAAGCAAAACCCACATTCGTACCACCTCCCTTCTTTATCTGCCATCCAGCTGAACATCTTGCCTCCCAAAGCACACAAGAAAGGGGATAACATAATTCACTGTTATTCTTCTCATACATCAATCACATATGTTTCTGGGTGGCAGGCATACACGTGAGCCCAGTACTGATTCTGCTACTCTTCTCCAAAATACATGGGGAAAACAGGAAGGTGAAACAGAATTAGAAATATGAAAATGCCCCACTCTTCTCACCCTGAAAGATACATCCAGGTCAAATCTGCACTGACCTGCCCTGCTGACAACGTGCCTTTGTCCTCCCTGTGTCAGTAGTGTCCCCTACAAAATCCTGTGAGAATTCTGGATCAGGCTCAAGATCCAGAAAGATAGAGGTAATGAAAAAGGCACAACAGGCTGTTTTCATTTCCAAAGCTTGCTGACATTTGACTCTTATCAAGTAAAGTTTTCACCGCAAAAACTAAGTATGAACAGAACACATTTCATCTCCTAAATAGCTATGAATTCAAAAGGAACAAAGTGAATTACTAAGTGCTTACCATACAACACATCAGGCACACTCACATGCACACTTTTAAAATTCTTCTACTGTTTTACACCTAACGTGTCTTTCAGTGCTAAACTCAGATGTGCATCCACAGTTAAGAACTTGGGACATTTCTGCACATCTCTGCATGCTGAAGAAGCTCACACCAATTGCTCACAATTTAAGCCTGTCATCACTGTAGTAAATTTTACTCTGTTTCTCCCTCTCGGAAAAAAAAGCCCACAAAGTCAAAACACAAATAGTGAGTGACATTGGGTCAAAGAAGAGCTGGCATTCCCAATATTCCTACAGCTCTCCATCCCTTGTTTAAACTAATTACTCTCCTAAAGGAGAAGAGCTTGTGTAGACTAGAGATAACAAGGGATTCTCCTCCATCTTTAAGACCAAGAATCTAAACAATACTTCTCTTACAGAAAAGAAATACAAAAATAACCTCTGCTCTTTGCAGCACGCTTACCCCATTCGGTCTGAGTCTTATTTTGAATAAAATAAATTCTATTTTGTTTTTAGATACTTCTAATGGGAAAATGCCCTCCATGCAGCTATTTAACAATCCCTTTTCTGAAGATATCTGTTCAATGGCTCGAGCCTGAGGGGTGTTTTTTGATACAATCTAAAGATATGTCAAGCGCATTTTGTCTTCCAGACCTTTTACAAGACAGGTATAATTCAGTTTCTACAACAGGCAACCACTCCTGTGCTCTCTGTGTGATTTCTGCATGCTGACAAACCCACACAAGGATTAGGATCGCTCCCTTAAAGAGACAGGAGATCCTTCTAGGAAATAGTAACAAGGAAAGAAAAAGCCTCTGGAGAATACAAAGGAATTTTCCTTTGCAAAGCCCATTTGCTACTGAATTATTTTTAAAATTTTCATGCAGCATTTGAACAAAAAACACACATCATGGGAAGCAATCGTTTCAAGTTATAAGGCCTTTCCTCTACCACAGGGCACTATTATCTTCTACATAAAAGCATCAAGTGTAAAGTTTGTATTTTCTCTTTGTTCCTCTGACGGCTAAGACACCGTCTTCTAATTTTTAGCCCTTAAAGTATCCACAGCCTTTCTCTATCTAATTATTCCTTTGTTATTATGGCCTCATGATTTCAATAACTCTGAATTTTTTGTGTTTGCACTCAGTGTGCCCACAGGTAACAAGTGTATTCTCCAAACTTTTCCACACAAATCTGTCAAGCTGGTTTTGCCTCTTTAAACAGGCTTTCCATTCTTTTGATCATGTCCATATCTCAGCTTCGCACCTGTTTCAGTTTTAGTTCATAGAGCATGAACGAGCAGTAGATGTGTAAAAAGTAACGTTAAAAAGCCCTCACAAAAGCGGTGTACAAAAGTACTGGTATTTCCATCTCGTTCCTGGAAAGCCTTTGCCAGATACTTCCAAGAGTCCCATTTACTCTTCTCTGGGCTACACAACACCAGCGCTATTTTGTGATCAGTTTTTATTTATCTGTAAATACATACACACACACGTTTCTGCTTTTCAACTTACAACCTTTCAACTTATAGCTGAAATTTCTGTTGTTGGTTCACCAGGATCTATTAGCATACTCTCACCCTTCGCACCAAAGCATCAATCCAAAGGCTGATCCAACCCGAGTAACCTCCTTCCAGCCTGGTATGAACCCTTTCAGTATCTCCCTTCAATGAGATTCCCTATCACATTACAATGCCAGCTTCGAAATAATAATAATTCACGACAGTCTCCCACAGCCTCCTCAATAAATAGGTAGTAACTTCGGTTCAGGCTGATGAGAAGGCCTTTGTTCGGGGTGGTAGAGCAGGGAACATCACAAAACACAATTACTAGTCGAGTCTAACACGATGTGTTGTTGGTCACTTTACATTTTTGTCTAAAGGTTTAATTATTCTTTCCTTCATCATTTGTTCTGAAGTTACACTAAATACCGAGGCAGATGAACAAACCTGCAACTACCGAGCTTCCCTGCCCCCCAACACAGCCTCTACAGTAGCTGTTTTAAGTGGCAAGGGTACTGCCCCTACCTTACAATACTTTCTCCTAACATGCGATTTCACCTGCTTTCAGAACTCTGAAACAGACTTTGTTTCTGCTGTAGTTGTGGTTACTGCTATTTCCATACTCTCATTATCATCCCGTATTTTATCATACGTCGCTCTCTTTTCTGCACACATGAGTAAGTATTAGTCCCTGAGGCAAGTCCAGATGATTTTAAAGAACTACAACATGTAGGACAGGGCAGTGATAAACAACATAGAGTAAAGCTATAGAACTGCTTGCCGTAGGCCATCCTGGAAATAAAGATTTACAGAAGCTTAGGGGGAAACTGGACAGATTCAGCAAAAAGAAATTCCCTGTGGGTTACTAAACACAGAGAAAACACTGCTAAATACAGAAATGACTGTAAATGCTTACCCTGTTTTAATACTTTTCAAGCACTTTTGGCCACCACTGGAGACAGGACTGTGAAAGTGGGGCCTCACAATCCTTCTGGCTTTTCGGGTTTTAAGCAGGAGGTGTCAGAAAAGCTACCCCAGGAATAACTGGCTTGTGGTGGCCAAGCGTTCACAGCAACGTCGCTTTTTGATCCTTCGATGTCGGCTCTTCCTATCATTGTGAAGCAGAATTCACCAAGTGTTGGATTGTTCACTCACTAATCAATCAAAAGGGAGTCGGGTTCAGATCCCTGAATCCGGAGTGGCAGAGACGGGCACCGCGAGGCATCCAGTGCAGATACTTAGATAACGATGAGCATCCTAAAGACCCAGAGAATGTCGCGTGCACACAGGCTATGTGGAGAAAAGTGATTAAAAATGCCCCAGCATCATATTCTGCTAGCTTGGTGGCGATGCGTTATCTGCAAACGGACACACCAGCTGTGGAGGTAGTGTCTTCCTGGCTTCAGAATTTTGAAGAAAGCCTTGGTACCTCATCATCCCTAAAGGCTAGCACCCTGGATGTCAGGGGCACCCCAAGAAATCAATCTTCTCCTGCCCCAGTCAGAAGGAAGGGGAGCCCCAGGCGCACCTCCCGTGGCGCACTTTGGTTCTTCCTGCGCAACCAGGGGGAGGATATGAGAAAGTGGGATGGCAAACCCACCTTCAAGCTCGAAGCCCATGTGCAAGAATTAAGAGGAAAGAGACCTGTCAAGAAGAGACTGGCTAAGGAAACTGTCAATGTAGTGTCTGTAGCCATTGATCAGGAGGTGAATATTCTGATCAAGACTAGGAATAGAGGGTCCCTGCCTCCGGCCAGGAGAAGGAAAGGGATGACTAGGTATATTGGACTGTGTGGATTCGATGGCCTAGCACACTGAAGCCACAGAAGTACAAGGCTTTGGTGGGCACTGGCACACAGTGTACACTGGGAAAAACCTCTAGCACAGGCTACCTGGCTAGTTAATATCAAGGGATCTGCTAGCCGTCCTGGCCCTGCCCAAACGAAACCTTTACATACAGTGGGAGGAGATAAGGTCCCCGTGGTGCACAGAGGGAAGTGGCTGGGGAAGGCAGTATGGATTGCTCTTCCCTTGGGAAAAGGTAAACCCATTTGTGGGATTGTCTTTGCTCAAGGACCTGGGTGCACTTACTTTTTTTAATGTGACCCAAAATGGTTATTTTCATGTAGCCCCATTTTTTCCTTGTTTTATTTATAATCCTTTTACACACCCTTATGTCATATTTTGGTTTGCTATTGGTAGCATCTACTTGGTAGCATCTGGCTTCTAGCTTGCTGTAACTAAGCAAAGAAAATGCCTTCCATCCAACATTAAAGAGTGTGGAAGCCACAAAACATCATAGGTGCCCTTAAAAATGTTACTACAAAATCAATACATAGAGTTGACAAAAGCAGACAGCCTCATAGCAACAAAGTTCTCAGTGTCTGGGACAAAAGCACTTTAGTATACAATTAAAAGAAAAGTCAGTAATTAAAACCAGGAAAGACATTCCAGCACATTTCCACTGCATACAGACTGGGATAAATACTGTCCCTTTCTGTTTGCCTCCCATCTTACTGTGTCTTTCTCAACTTTCAAAGCAGTTCCAGGAACAGACTAGGAGCTTATGTAGCGTGGGTGCCATCTGGTGGCATGTAGCCCTTCTCCTGCAGACAGGGGCAAGGAATTAGTTTTGTCTCTTAAGACCAGTGAAAAATCCATCAAACAATATGTTACATACACTCTCATCAAAAGGCCAGCATTCTAAACAAAACAACAACAAAGAAGAACAAGAACCACTATCAAATCAGTTCTGATTACAGTTAGTATGGGATGAGCAAGTTACACATCAGCCGGGTGATAAATGCGTTATTCTATTTCAGGCCACAATCTGACTGCCCAGAACAAAACAACCCAGGTTAGGCCTGGTTTCTGTACCTCTGTCCCAAGACAACTGAGGGCAGGGACCTGATTCAGAAAGTGACATGTAGATTTAAACCAGCTCTTGTTTTTTTCTTTACTCCCTAGCCTGCTATGGTTTGCAATCTATTTTGATCCTATCAATCTTTATTCTGAGCAACAGCACATGACTCGAGCTCCTGCTTGCAAAAAACGCCAAGGCTGGATAACACTCTTATTCTCTCCCTCCTACGGGCTCTTCTTCATACCCTCATGTTTCTGCACCTGTTCAATATGTTTGCCTTGATTTAAGCAAGACTTTTGTATTCAGCTGGAGAGCAGATAACTTCGATAAATGGTGTTCTAAATAGTAAGATATTCTAAATTCATAAGAGTACTTCTGAAAAAGGGTCTCACCTGGCCCATGTCCTACAGGTTTTATGCTACCAGTCGGCAGCATGTCCCATACAAAACACATTGCCACTCCAACACAGAACTAACAGATTTCACAGACCACTTACATGCAAATTACCAAAGAAATCATCAGTTGATTATATATATTTTTTTACTGTAATTAAGCCAAGAAAGTAAAGTAGAAAACTATATACCATACCTTCGATACAAATTTTCTACAAAAATGTATTTTGCACTGTGAATTGATCGTTCCATCATTCTTATGGGGGAAATCTACAAAATAAAAGCTTAATGTTTGCCAAAAATTTGAAATAGCTAAATTTATATAGACACCAAGTACAGACAAGACACTGACATGTGATGATGGTGAAGAGATTTGTGCAAGTCTGGTTCATAAGAGTGGTGTAAAAAAGCAGTATTAGTTTGGGGAAGTAGAAGTTCTGAGCAGTTCAGAGGCCGATGTTTTGCCCCTGGAGCACCCGTTGAGCACAGCTTGAGCCTATCAACGGTGTCTTTGCACCATAAAAATTCATACTCACTGCAAGAACAAAGCAAGAACACAAACAGCATCTCAACTTTTGGATACAAGGTGAAAAGTATTTATTACTCATAACTGCATCTCATTCTTTTTTAAACTAAATGGAAAATATGTTTATTTACCATTGGCCTGGTGTGCTGCTCCAACATCGTAAGCTGTATGTAAGTCTGTAACGTTATCCCCCATCTTGACGCATCTTGGTACATTAAGCCCTGGGGTTAGAGACGCAAGTGAGACAGACAGACATTTTTATGTCAAAGAAAAAAAAAAAAAGTAAAGTTAGGTATTTAGCATGCTTTTGCACTACAACAGAATTGCTAAGGGAAGTGCACTAAAACAGCTGACACCAGGTTTGACAAGAATTAAGTCATTATTTGCCTCTCAGTACACCCAGTCCATCTAGAAATACACATATGGGTCCAGTAACTATGTTCCGGGCCTCAGAAAAGGGGTCTCTTAACACAGACAACTCTTCTTCCCAAAAGTTCCTCAAAGCGGTTCTCAGATCACAGAAACATAGAATCATAGAATAATTAAGGTTGGAAAAGACCTCTAGGATTATCAAGTCCAATCTACTACTCAATGGCTCCACAATCACTAGATCATGCCCTGAAGTGCCATATCCAATCGCCCTTTGAACGCCTCCAGGGATGGTGACTCCACCACTTCCCTGGGCAG
>VWZK01013462.1:311052-336578 GCA_013396935.1 Baryphthengus martii | reverse complement strand
CGGAGCCGGACCGCAGCCCCTCGCCCCGGGGACGGAGCGCCCGGTGAGGCCGGGGGCTCCGGGCGCGTCCCCCCCGTACCGTGCCGGGTACCGACAGAGACAGGGGCGGTGCGGGAGTGGGAGCGGCTCCCCCGTTCCTGGGCTGAAAGAGACTTTTCCGGTGTCCTTCGCCTAGTGCGGCTGGAGCGTGGTGGTAGCCAGAGGACGAGAGCACAACTGAGGGGAAAAGAGGGGGAACAGCGCTACTGCGGTGGGGAAACCTCAGGGCTGAAAGTTCGGTTGATTGTGTCCAGGCTGAGCACGTTAGGAAACCAAAATAGTTGTCGTGTTAAGTTTCCAGTGCCTTAAGTGTGCTCCTGTTTAGCAAAAACCCCTTTTCAGTTAAAAAGGGCTTTGATTTCGTTTTAACCTATTTGCGGTGTGAGGTCAGTGACCGCTACTGACCAGATCTGCAGTATCTCCTAGTGTCACGGGGGGAGGCATGGTCAACAAGACAGCTTATGCTGAGTATGCTAGGAACGATCTAACTCATTCATTTATGATGTGTGGCATTATACAGGGGACCACGATCTCTCAAATGTTGTCGTGAGAGCTCCAGAAACTGTTTTGTCCCTGACCTCACACACTCGCTCACTGTTTAGGGAGCCAGGTAGCTTACTGTGAAGGTACCAAATCATAATCCTTAGAAACAAGCTTAGTCTGGCAAAGGAAACACTGCTCCTCTAGAAATACACTGTGCTTTTTCCATTAGGTCTAAGTTCTGAGATCGGGGCTGATTGTAATTACAAGCCTTTGGTTTTTGGTGTAACGCTTTCTGGTATTGTAAAGGCTTAAAGCCTGGCACATGGAACAGTACCCACCTGGTAGGGAAAGAGAAAGTCTGGGTATCTGACAATAAAAACTTAAATTTAAGAGGAAGTCGGTTGATTGAAATTAGACCTTTGACATTATTTATACTGGAAATAACAAAAGTTTTAAACACTGAGTTCTCTGTAATTTTAACAGGACAGCCCAAACTAGTAGTCAAGTTTGTGGAGCCCTGTTTGCATGTGCACAGTTTCTCTATTCTAATGCATTAGCTCAGAGAAGGAAACAAGGAAATTCAAGCAAAAGACAGGCAAGGAATGGGCAGAAGGAGGCGCCCTGACCAGCCCTTCTCTACCAGCTCTGGGAGTTTGTGAGGCTGTGGGTGCTGCCCTGTGGCAGACAGCATGGGGAACAGCCAGGAGGTATGAGGCTGGCCTTGAGAAGAAAAAACATTCCAAGAGATGAGGATGGATCCTGTGGTGGGGAACACTGGCCTCGGGCTGGGTAGCAGCAGGGCACGGGTATATCAGCTCTGCCGAACTGCTGTAAAAATTCCAGGTATCCCCCATCACTCATACAGCATCTGTAGTTTACAAAACCACACATTTAGAAGATGCTGAAGCTCAACTAACTGCTCTTTTAACATGATTTTTGTTATATACTAATTTTCTATGCCGGGTTACAGCCAGTAAACTATGACTTTCAGAGAGCCTGGCTTTTTAACATCTCTGAATGATGACATATTTGAGGAATACTGTTTTGGTCATGGGATCAGACTCACCCTTTTGTTGTCATAGAGAAGTACTGATCATGCCTCCTTGGAGTAATAAAAACGGCTCTGTCCTGACAAACAGGGATTCATCCTTTGTAAGGCCACTCAGGGCTTCCTGAGGGTTTGGCTGGCTGAAAGCAGCTCTAAAACCCCATCTGCGGAAGCTGCAGCGAAGCTCTGCGTGCTCCTTGCAGGCCAGCCCATGTGCTTAGGATGTCGTTTCCTGGCAGAGGGGAGGCAGCAGTTGTTTCTCTACAGTTGTCTCAGCTTTGCCAGAAGAAATCCTTGAAGACAACACAGGCTCCAGAATAAATCCAGTCTGTATACAATTAGAGAAATGCAGTGCCAAATAATTTGAGTCCAACTTAAATCTATCATAGTTTAAAATCTGTGTTTCATCTTTAGCTTTTTCTTTCTTGTCTTGAATGTTTGGTTTTTCCTCTCTGACACAGTACTAATGTGAGGTGGGTTTGAGTTCTGCATAAATGCATGCAAATAATATTCATGGCATACAGATTTTGAATAGTATCTTTTGTTCAGAAACAAAATGGGGTTCTCATTATTGTTACCAGATACCCCTGTCACATTATTATTTCTGTGTCTTTAAAGTCATGCAAATACCGGCATCTCTGCAGGTACAGCAGACGGTCTCTGTTCAGCTACAGGAAATGCCAAGTTGCTTTTTTCAACGTTGAAAAAGCAAACTACCATATACTGAGAAATATATGGCCACCAAAGCAAAGCAGCGACTTGCAAACATATCTTGACCAGGGTAGATGGCTGTACTTCCCTTTCTCGGTCTGTGGCAGAAAGGGAACAGAGCTGGCTTCAGTAAATTCCCTGAGCCCAGTGGTTGTGCTGGCCGTGTACTTGGTGAATAGCCTCATTAAAAATTCTTGGTTTGCCCAGTAGAAGTGGCTGGCAAATGTTCGGTTCAGCTGTCCTAAGTTATTGCAGACCAACTCAGACTCTAAATTAAGACAGCTGCCACATTCACAGCAGTCTGTTCCCTTCCCTCGCACTGCTGGAGGCGGCTGGGAGCGATGGTGCCCGCAGCGCAGCTCCGGGCGTCCCAGGGAAAATCGCCCAGGCAGCTGCACCGGGAGCGTGGGAGCTCAGCGCTGCCGGTGAGGATTGCTTTGGTCAGAATGAAGGAAGCTGCTGTTGCCACTTTTTAAAAAATAATGCTTACAAACATTTTCACATGAAGCGAGTATGGATCTTCACAATGTTCAGGTGTAATTTTCATGTCGGCATGTAAAAAACTGCTCTGTGGGCTGTAAGGTCTGGGCATTCTGGTGCTTCCTCTGGAACAAGTTAGGCTGCTGATGAAGCTGACTACTGCTAGAACCTTAATTATAATCTCAAATCTTATTCAAAGAAGGAAGTTCCCCCTCCTGCTCCTTTTCCTTTTGATCTTCCTGCCTTATTAATTTTTTATTCCACCCGGGATAGCTACACAACCACAAAGCAGCAGTAACATCAAGTGCACTTAGAAGCCTTGCTGTCTCTCCTGATCCTATTCATTCTGTCTCGCTCCTCCACTTTCTAATCACCATTCTTTATCTCTCAGGTTATTTTTTTTCCTCTTTCTTTTTTTCCTTTCTATTCCCTCCCCATACCATTATTACTTCCATGTATTTTAACTCTTCTTCTCTTAAACTACTAATTTTTCCTAAATCCTTGCTGCTGTCTTGAAGGTCAGCATCTCATCCATGCTCTTTTCCCCCCTTAAGAGATGTATTTTCAGTTCTCTCTGTCCTGTGTTGGAACCATTTAACAGCCACTCTTGTACATGCCACCAGAGCCTGTCCAGGCAAGATCCACATTTATACACTCTGGTGCTCACCCCAGTCATTTTAGTGCAACTTTTATGACTGGTGACTAATTGGCATCTCCTTAGTCCCCTGAAACCAATATGCAGTGGCACTACATATATTTTAATAAAAATGCAGTATGACTATGTAAGGTTGTCCTGTATAAAGCTGTGTCACCTTTGTGGTGGCACAAAGGATGTAGAAATAATTCTGCCTGGTTTTCTCCTCTTTTCCTGTCTGTCTTCTGTCTTTTCAGTCTTCTCTGAATTGACCTTCATAACTGAAACTTCCAGCTGCTCTGTGTAAGGCCTCCTTTGAAGACGACCCCTGCGCCTTTCTCTGGGTGTGTAGCCAGAAGGCGACCCTTGCAGCTAACTCTGGAGGAACCAAGAACTTCACCTCCATGACAAGTATGATGGAGAAGTGACAGAATAGCAGAGACCTCTAAGTGATCTAGTTTCTCTCTCTGCCAACAAAGAACAAAACGCATTCTTGTCCAAAAGAGATCACCCACCGCTAGACACTTAAAGCTGCTTTAGCAAACCTATTCTTCTCCTTGGAGAGGAAACCTGCTCCTTTTCCATGGAGCCGGCGTTTGGCAGTACGGAGCAGCGGGCGGAGAGCACCGGGGCGTGTGTAGTATCGTGCGGTGATGTCAGGCGCTTTCCGGCACCCGCATTGTCCCCGACGGGCTGCGCCGGGACTGTTCTCCCTGCACGGAGGAGCCAAACGCCTTCACGCTGTGCTGTGACCTCAGCACTTCAGCAGTCCTTCCTCCCTCCCTTAAGGAGCTCTCTCTAACCATTTTAACTAGTTAGTCTTTATACCCTAAATTGCAAGCTGGTTATATGATAAAGTCTGACTCCATAATGCTTGGCCAGGTTAAGAAGTCCAGCAACACAATGTTAAGTAACAAATACATGGGAGAAAATTACTTTTTGAAACAAAACACCAAAGAAGTTCCTTTAAATGAGAAAAAAGTAATCTTTACTAGTTCTCTCTCTTTTATGTACGTTTCCATGCCCACAGAAAAGGTGCTCAATGAAAAATCAGGCAATTTTTTGCCAGAATGTTGGGGGGTTTTTTATACTTTTACCATTTCCAGACTATGAAACCTATTCTGTTCTTTGGAGCTTTCTGCATCCAAATAATCCTCCACAGAAGAGCTGGCAACAATCACACTGACCTTTCAACAGCAGCACAGGAACAACTCAGTCTCCTAACTGCTATCAATGCCGAAGATGTAATCCCAAGGGAAAAAGAAACTTCTGTGTAAATATAAATGGACAAACCTGAAAAAACACTACTTTTTTTTTTTTTTTTCCTCCCAGAAGCAGCAGTGATTTCTGAGTCTGAAAGTGCTAGAAATGAACTTGCAACTGCATTGAGCCTCACAAACTTCCTCCCTCGTTGTTTGGGTTTTTTTAGCATAGACACAGAGCTGTTAGAATGACGAGAATCCATTCATTGACCTTTCTAGGAAATCACTTTAAAACACACGGCTTCAGAAAAAAAGGTGCAGAGCAAGTGTGATATGTAGAGGAACATTTGACAGCCTTTAGAGGGGTCAGGCTATATCTGAAGGTTGCTTTTCAGTTTGTCATTTTTAGAGCAACTTTCAGTTCACCAGATGTTTGTCTCAAAGACTTAAGTCTGGAAAAGTAAGTAAGTAGGTGTTTATTGTTTCTGGGTATGGACTGGCACACCAGTGTTTATTATGTGGAAGGAGAGGTATATTTTTTAAATTACCAAATTTTGAGGTGACATCAAATGCTTCAGTTAGTGTCACTGCAATTAAATTGTCAGACAAGATAAGAAGCTACCTACTCACTTTTATAATGCAGAAAAGACAGTAAGAGATAATATCCAATACTGCTCAGGGAGTCCATGTGCTCCACTTTTCAGAAGGAGAAATGATCTCTAAACAAAGAGAAATGAGAAACAGTGTCAGAAGCTGACAGCTTTGTGCGCTCTTGTATTACCCAGGGCTGTCCCCAGGTTACCATCCACGTCAGGGCTGCGACACAGCCAGCAGGGAGACAAACCCAACGAAAAAAAACAAAACAAAAAGAACCAAAGAACAAGCTGTAGCTCTGTAGCCATCACCTGACAGAGCCTCCAGGCACCTCCTTCCTTTTGTTTCTCCTGCTCTTTCCAATGCCTGCCTGCCTCCCTTCCCAGCGCCTTCCAGCTTCACTTCAGTGAAGGCTGTAGCATCTAAAAATACCATCTTTCAAACTTTCATTCTCAAAATCTAATCCACTGTTTTATAGATGTGTATTTTACATAAAAATCTTCCTTTGGCCTTTTCAGTCTCCGAATGCCTCCAACATGAGGAATGACGCTTAACTGGAGAGTAGTTACCACACTTCATGTTAGAGTCTTTCCCTTTTACTATTATCATCAATAATCCGTTGAAATCAAGGGACTTGTTGCACAGCTTTGAGCAAGTAACTGGCCTGATAACTAGATTTTAAAATGGACAACTAGTATTTCCCCAGATGCCAGCTTCTCTGGATCAGACTGAATTCTAAATCTGAAATGCTCAGACTGATCCTTTCGACTCTTCAGCACCTGCCCCTGCACCCGGGCAGGGCACACCAGCGGCACACCACACCAGCGTACTGCGGCAGGAGCCCTTTCGCCTGCTCTTGCCACAAAACCAGCTTCTGTTTGCACCCTGAGCCCCATTCCAGCTGGGTCTCGGGCACTACACAGCGTTTCAAACCACGCAAACCTGCCGAGGGCCATCCTGGTGAGGGGAAGATGGTGGGAACCTTAAGTTACGCGAGACCGCTCTTAAGCGAACGCGAAGGCTTTTTATTTCACCCGACAGGAAAACTTTTTCTCTGTAGTAAAGCAGAGCAAGCACAGGAATTACTGTATCAAACAGAATCGAGATCGAAGTGATCTCTACTGTGCATCATGAACTTACATACCTGAAATTGGCCTCTGCCCCCCCCCCACTGCAGGATGATGTATTATTTAACACTGCACTTAATCCTTTCACGAGAGAGCTACAGATCTAGCCAGTTTCCTTCAGGTCTCATGTTCTGCTGTTGAAAGGGGCTTGGTTGGTGTGACCAGTCCTGAACGTGTCTCCTTCCTGCTGCTGTTTGTCCCTGCATACTTCTCCATCTCTACATCTCAACTATCACACACTTTTCTTTAGCCTGAAAAAAGAGAGATATTTTTTATTTTAAACACCAGAACAAGACAAAAAATGTTCTAGCTACATGCTGCTTTGTTTTTAAACCAATAAACCATGAAACCATGTATAAATTCTGCGCCACAAATGCAAGTGAAGCAGATTCACAGAGTTAAAGCCCTGCCTGTTCTGGCTTTATTCTGTGGGAGTGAGAAGGACGGTGTGATAGGAAGGAGGAAGAAGTCCTGTCTTCTTGGTAGTTTTCAGGTTCTGTAATATCCACTTCAAACAGTACCTACCACTTGTCACTGACTAAAATAAAATACCACATTAAGGATAAGATACAGTGAGTTCCCTTCCCTCTGCTATACAAAAATACTTGAAAAACCTGCAAAGAGGCTATATAAATAAGAGATGGATAATAAAATGACAACAAATAGGGTCATTATTAACAGGTTACAGGCCTCCATGCAGAAGTGAATTCTTTGTATTATACCAGATCAGTTTCTCATAATCCAATGAAACAAGAATAATACAAAGGCATACATATCTCACTAAAAATATCACATCCTCTCAAACCTCACCACCCAGTCCTAATGGATCAAAACAACACCCTTCAGCTATTATCATCCTGGTCAAGAACTGACTGCTTTCCCCAAAAAATTAGATGCAGAATAAGAGCTTGTAATGAACTAAATTAAGACGTCATTTCAACAGGATTGAACTGTTTAGTTGCCCCCTAAACCTAAATGGGCTCTTTTGATACATGGATTTGAGGGTTGACTGACCTCTCAATAGGAGTAACTATTAATCATAGGAGCCTTATCCAAGTATCATTTTATTTTTTTGAGGTACAGGTGTTTCCCAGGAACACATGGTAGCAGCAAGCAAAGAAATCCATAGATCTGAAATTTAATGAGGCAAATGCATTGATAGAGTCAAAACATTTATGCTTTTCAAGAAGCCACATCAGCCTTTAGATGTGCTATCTAGGGGAAAAGAGTACGTCTGCTTTCAGTATTCTATGAGCGAGGACATCAACGTCCCAATTTAGAATTAAGAAGTTTTTTAAAAGTCCTTGTAATCTAATGCTCAAACAGCACCTACAGCATATCTAGGTGCTGACCAAAAGCATCACCAACATTTGTCTCTGAGAGGAAAGGGTGAATGGAGTAGCTCAGGTGTAAACTAGCACATCATACTCATAGCTGCACAAAATACTTTATTCGAGATGCTAGTTACTTTTTTTGTTTTTTTTTTTAAGCTAATTTGAAGAAAACAACAACCAGTTCCCATGTGAGGTAGCAGAGCAGTAGGGCTGGAGCCTCTTCTTGGAAGTGACCAATGCCCAGTACATCATCTGAAGGTTTTATTAAGTTTTCCTATGGTTCCCTCAGCTCCCACTTGTACAAATACAGTAGCTGAAAGTCCAGAAGTGTAGCACAACACTTTAGCGCTGTCTGGTTTACGTGAAAATGCATTTTCTTGAGCCATTTCCCCATTGTGAAACTTTCCATTTTGAGCCATAAACTATATTCTAAAGGTATTTTAATTGCATGAGAAAACAAATGCCATTTACATTATTTTCTAGACTTAGGAAACATTATTGAAATAAAACAAATGTCTGGGAGTTATCTACCCTAGTACTCTCTAAAACAGCTGTCTGCACTGGAAAACTAGAACAGAGGCTTCCAGATATCACAGAATAATTAATTCTCAGCTCTTTTCTATCCATCAACAGCAGACTTTTTTTTTTTTTTCTCTCAACTCTAAGAAGATTATACATGCTGAGTTACTTTGGGCTATCTGAGCAGTGATTTGGGTTTCAAATTAGAACTGTCACGGTTGAAAGCTTAAAGCTCTGCTTGCTTGGCAGTGCCTCACTCTATTTTCAGAATTATGTTGTCAGAACTGTTTACAATCCAGAGCAAATTACTGCCTGGGAGAGGCGCAAAGCCACTGAGCTCTCCAGCAAGCCGATTTCACACGCACTGAAATAAACACCATGACTTGAGATTTATTTCATGCTAAACAAGAAAATTCATTTGGCCCAAGAAAAGATATGCCATCACCAGCAGCAGCGACAGAAATACGCTGGGAGAGTAACACTTCAAAGCTGCTCAGCTGCCTGAGGCTCTGCTATTTCATGCAAATAACTAGAGTTTTCCATTTACTCTAGGTGCTGTCATTTATCATCTTTATCTGCTATATTGCATATCTAGCTGCCTTTTTCATGATGGCACCACTCCTAGAGTTTCTGCTGGCACTGTTTCTTTTATTTGCCTACGCTTCCAAACTTAATGAGAGGCTTAAAGGACTCTACTGGCCTTTGATGGTAAGTGAAATGTGTAATATAAAAACACAGATTTGATTGTACAGTGTAACACGGGCAAAAGGGATGATAGGGGAGTTTAGGCTGACTTAACAACTTCATCCCTTATTAGAAACTTGTCTACGTTGCCTCTCATTCAGAAGGTCCCAAAGCACTCTTTAAACTATGCCGTACTACATACTGTAGCTTTCTTGGCGCTGACAGAAAATAGGACTTTACTAGAGCACAGAATTTATGCCTGCTTCCAGGAGAATGCCTTAGGGCTGGATCTTCAGGAGCAGGCAACATCAGCCTAACTGTGACCACTGCTGGGAGCTCCTTAATATTGCCACCCTTACGAATGGGGAAACCGAGGCACGCTATATAGCATATACGTTAGCATATACTTGACCAAAATGCTATGAAATTCTCAGGTAAGTGCTTCTGAGTTGCAGAGTGACACTCACATGCAAACAAACTGAGCGACACTTCTGTTAAGGAGGAGCCCTTGCAGCTCTTGCAGAGATGCTGGGGAGTGAGGGGTGATCACTGCGCTCTGGCCACTGGATGGCTCTGTTGCCTCAAGTGTACATTGGAAACGGAGCATTTGTCTAAACAGTGCAAATACTTCCCCAAAAACGCTCATCTAATCGATCTGGATTCTCTTTTGGCATAGTCTAGCAATAGTTTGTCATAGTGAGGTTTGACTTAGAGCCCTCAGTGTACAAAAATAGTATTAGCG
Organism: Baryphthengus martii; assembly: GCA_013396935.1. NCBI lineage: Eukaryota > Metazoa > Chordata > Aves > Coraciiformes > Momotidae > Baryphthengus > Baryphthengus martii. Next base: position 326,981 of record VWZK01013462.1, on the reverse strand, counting down.
AGGCCACTGGTGGATAAAACCATAGGCAGTGACTTTGACCACGACAGCGTGTGTGGTTTGCGGCTGGTAATCTCTACTCCATTGTTTTCCCATTTTCTACATGCATGTGATTCCAGAACTAAGACAAGAAAAGCGCTTGTGTGTTTATTATGTTCATAACTATAACACACTCCAGCCCCAGAATGCAGATAACTGACCTTGTCCTGACTTCAGGAGAGTTACATTTCTTGTAGGATTTGTGTTGAAACAGTATCTTACTCAGCCATCTGTCCTGAAAAGGCAGAAGATCTAATTGTGAACAGAGGTGAAGACACCACTGTTCCTGTTCACGTGATTTACAGGAGCCCTGGGAAGCACAGCTGTTTATTTAATACACCGCTCACGGACTGTTGCTCCCGCACATTGCTGCTCGTAGCGCAGGGACTGGCCCCTGCCCCGCTACAGTCACAGCCACAGAAGCACCTATTTCAATGATAGCAACAGGTACGTTCACTTCAGGCTGGATGTTGGGCTGCAAACTGTACTAATTAGGTAAAAATCATGGGTTTTAACACTAAAAATGTTTAATTCCTAAATGAGGACTTGTTACAGAGATCTACTTCTACATAGGAACAAGCACACAGCTGTTCCCCATCGGAACCGGTACGTTCCTCCAGGGCCTTTGGTACTGCAGGAATTCTGCTTAAAGATCAGACTTTTTAAAGCATTTTTCAAATGATTCTTCCATCTCAGCCTGAAGAAAGTTCTGCCTGACATAAGCATGTTGAAAGTAGGATTTATACCAACATCTTGTAAGAGCGGAGGCTTATGCCAAGATTCTGGTCACCTCTCATATTTCCCAGATGAGCAATTCATCTGCTACAAAATGCCAGGCTGTAGTCACCCTCCAGCACCAGGCCAGTCCACTGATGCAACAAAGTTTTTTAGTGATCGTTTCTGAAATGATTTTGAGAGGACTTTGCATGCTGGAATTACGTGACTAATCTGAGAATGCAACATTGCTTATTTTACAGGATTTCTTGCGGTGTGTCACTGCCGCCGTTATTTACTTTGCCATTTCAATTGCTGCCGTCTCAAAATATAACGATGGAGCATCTAAAGCAGCAGGAGTAAGTAGATGTGAGCTTTCCACTTAAGTATTGTGGGGAACTGCCTATGGCCATACTTCGGAAAAAATTCAGTTTTCACCCCATTGCAAGTAGCAAAGTTTCTTCAGTTAACTGGGAATTAGATTTGCCTAAAGCAAGGAAGAATTGGTCAGTTATTTAGAAAAGCAGGTTTTGAATCAAAGAATAGTTTTTTTCATCCTGACAGTGCTGCTCCATGTTAAACGTACTAGTTAGGGAAGACACCTATTCTGCTGTTTAATTTCCCCAGTCTGTACAGGGAAGATAAACTTCTCTGCTCCTGCAAAGAACATCAAGATCCTTGTAACTACTGAGGACATTAAGTCATTTCAACTTCGTTTAATTTTACTTGGATGAGTTGGAACGAGAGCAGTGTCGTTTTACCATCCAGTGTATGGACTGCCCAGGAGAAAGCCTTTGTCGTCAGCATTTTACATTCAGAAATAAGATACAGCCTCTCCATCTGCAGCTTAACTCTAAGCATCAATAATGTATGCAACATAAATAAAATTTGCATAATAATTTTTAAAGATAGAGAAGAACAATACCCAGTAGTATTAGCCAGCAGCCCCTTACCGAACCATCCCAAGGCATACAGCAAATTCAAAACAAAGACATTTTCCCCTTTGTCACTGTTTAGGCACGAAGCAATGCAACATGGTATTTACTCTACCTTCTCAGACTGAAACCCAGCCCGTTCTTGCCACGCTGCTGTTGCTTTGACACTAAATAGGTAACTCCAGAATCATTTCATCTCAATCTAGCTCACCCTGCAACAGACACGTCTCCTTGCAAAACAGTAAAAAATTGTTTCCAGAGAAACTGAGGTGATTTCTTGGTGGCAAAGTCATGCCTTGGGATGGTGGAAGTGCAGGTTACATTCTCCTGCAGCTCCCAGCACAGGGCAGTGCTGCTGCTCGGAACGTGCCCAGAGCCAGAAAGGTATGTGTAGCATGGGAAAAGCCTAAGGACATACCTGATAGAGCAACTGCAGGGATCATGACTCAGGCCGCCAAGTTAGCTGTAATTTAATTGATGTCAATGGGTCACAAGACATTTCCCTTTCCTGTCCTTCTAGAAAGGCACAAGAGAAAAAAAAAAAAAAAATCAAGCCCTAGATGACTTTTTTTTTTGTGTGCGTCTGTCAGGCTTATTTTGGTTTGTCATTGATGGACGTGACCTGTTGTTAAGGAGAGTGTTATTTTGCTATTTTAGGTGTTTGGATTTATAGCCACTATAGTGTATGCCATTGATTTCTACATAACCTTCAATGACCTGGTTAATTCTCTTAAGCAAGGCAGTTCTGATTCCCCCGAAGGGCACAAGTCAGAAGGTAGGTAAAACGCCCATTTTGATTATATGAGCATGTAACGTGAGATTTTCTTCTCCATTTCACCCTTCGCAGAGGAGCAAGAGCACTCTCTCAGTAAGAACGCTTTCTATTCTTGGTTACCTTCATTTTATATGCCACAACTACGCTGAATTATGAAGCTGCTTAGTTTTAAAATACAACAACTGGAATATCAATGATTTATAAAGATAATTAGCAAGCCAGTCATGGGAAGCTTGAGTCTCAGAGTTTTGTGCCATCTCATTTTGAGAGGCCTCAAATTAAATTATAGAAATTTTTGTGCAGCACAGACCAAAAAAAAAAATTCTACCCATCAAAATGTCTTACTTTGGAAACAAACCTACTTTTTTTTTGATAGCTTAATAATTAACACCCATTACCATAATCTTTTATATCCCATAGTGCTTTTCTCTTTATCATCTCTTCAGCATGATTACCTCTTATTCAGGGTCAAGCTTTAACCATCCGTGGGCAAATGGCCTTGAAATCCAAACGCCGCACAGCGTAAAATCAGAAAGAAATACATTAACATTCTTGTTAATGTAGATGGTACGGTCTACCTCAAATCAGACAGATTCACTTAGACAAAAATAAAGAGAGAGACACGCTGCTGGGAGTTCAAACCCATTTCAAATCAAGTCAGGTCACTGATAGCTATTTTGCAGTACCCAGGAGCCCAAATCAGGCATCGTGCCCTGTGGTAGCACTAATTGCACCCACACAGAAGAAAAAGACTATTCCACACTTAAAAAACAAATTTAAAAAAAAAAACAAAAAACCCAAAAAAGCACCCCATACAAAACCCAAACCCAAAAAACCACCCCATACGAAACCCAAACCCACAAAACCCTCCAAGCCAAACACCCAAGATGTGTAGAGGATCCTAGAAGCTGTATAGTAACCCAGTCTTCTCTAGGTATTTTAGCAGATGGTCAAATGCTTTGCAAGGTTCAGGCCAAAGAGAGAGAGAGACAAGGAAAAGAAGAATTAAGGGAACAGATCGTAGGAAACAGACCGTTAAGACTAAAAACTGTTTATACTCCCAACCTCATAAGAAAATGAGGTGACAAGGGTATGAAACTAGGCTAAAGATTAGATCTCATTTCCCTGGAGATGGAGAAAAAAAAACAAACAAACTTACAAATACGCTGTCATGCAGCTTTGTGTTGATGATTCAACTGTGCAGGAAGGGCTTTGCGCTACAGCACTTGTTCCCCCAGCTCCAAACTCACGTTCACGCTGGAGCTCGCGACTGCTGAGGCCAGAAATTCTTCGCTTCCTTGTAAGTGGAGTCTTGAGCTTGAGCAAGATGTACCTCTCTAGGCCCACCTGGATTTCTTAACATCTTAAAGCTGCTGCCTTTTGGACACATTTAACTGGCAGAGCATAACCGTCACCCACAGCAAACGGCAATATTCGAGTACAGGAAGCATGACTTCCTCTTGGTGGTCATGCTAACAATAATACCCCTGCAACTTCTGTCATCCGAACCGTTATCTTTGGTGCAGTGTTCTAAGTGCCTCTCAGCAGCATTTTTTAAGTTCTTTTTGAAACACTGTTTAAAGCGTCCTCATGTTAGTCAGAACTGTAATTTTACAAACCTTTTCCTAAATATGCCACATGCTTTGAAGCAGACACCTGCCAAAGAGCAGCATCTCTCTCCCAGCAAGACCTAAAGCTGACGTGACTTCCAGTTTTCATTTTCACTCTTGCTCCTTGGTTTGAATTTCAGATGAGGACTCCGATTCTGACTCAGACTGAAGAGCCAAACACCAGCCAAGTGTGAAGGGAAGATGATCAAGCACTTTCCTCTGCTGAATGCACTGCCAATTCAAATATCTCCCTTATTTCAGCCTCAGTATCCTCCTTGCACATCACTACTATGGAATCCCCAAAGCACAGGCAGGGTAGTGATGTGGAAAAGACGACTATTCCCAGTGCCGCTAGATGCTCCTTCAGAACTACAGATTTTACAGTCGTTTGACCTGCCACAGAGGTCTGTATCCAAACAGCACATCACAATTCTCCATTGCCTCTTCTCAGTGCTACAATGTGCTGAGTAAACGGGAACGTAGTCTTTTCAATGTATAAGCGGAGCTTTTAATGTGCTTGCTTAATTCCAAATCTTTCACACTTACAGCTTTTATACTTCTTGCTGTACCAAAGAGGAGAGGCTCAGAGTGCCTCTACTTTATTTGTATTTTTCTTAATCAACTAACAGTATTTCTTTATCTGAAGTCTGAATATCCCACTATCTCAAGCACCGAAGGCACAGATTATGGTTACCATGTTGGTTTCATTTACATCCACTGCCTACCCGCAGCAAGAAAACATGACAACTGGAAACCTGCAGCAAGAACAGACCTCAAAGTGTAACTGTGCCACAGGGTAGCTGCCTTATCACACCTTCAGGATCACTTTTTAAAGCTGCTCGGATGGGATCACATCCCATCTTCTGCAACTGCACCACAGACGTGAGGTAGAACAGACAAGGCATCGTCTTACGCTCAGGTGGAAGCCCTCGTAGGAGTTTGCACGTACAGGTAAGGAAGGCTTGCCAAATACCATCCAAAAGTATCTGCCCATCGAAGCTTGCAAATACTTGTGCGCAAGACATCACTGTCTTACGCTCTGTGTTGTGAATACTGGTTCTCCCAGGAGAAGTAGCACTGGCCTTAGTCTGCTGGGTTCGCAAAACAGACAAATGTTTCTGTAAAATTCAGGGTACCTGGGCCCTAGGATGGTAATACAGCCTTCTCACTGGGAAAAGGCAAAAACCCACAACCTCCCAGCTAAAGAATATCTGCAATGAAATTAATTTTCCCAGACTCCTTGTTCTTTTTTTGTTTTTGGGAGGGTGAATGGGTGTGTTTTTTGGTTTTGGTGGTGGTTGTTTTTTCCTCACTGCATGAATATGATTTAGCTTGTAGTTTAGCATTCTGGGGGAAAAGCTGCCTGAATTTACAAGGTGTTTTCATGGGTAGCACAACCTACCTTGAAATATTTGTGTCCACCTATAAACGCATACCGCTTGGAAAAGCCATGGCATGCTCCTTATATATGACATCAGACAGGTCTATTTCAAAGAAATCTGGGTGCATTAAAAAAAAAATAATAGTACCAGAACAAGTGGCCTTAACAAAAAGTAATTAAAATGAGAACAGATGGCACTGATAGAGTAAATGAAAAACAGGACTAAAACAATAAAGGCAGATTTCCTTTGGAACAAAATTACCACTTGGGCTCCAATTCCCTGCTAGCAGCTGGCTGTTAACAGGCAGAAACACGGTACCTCACAGCGAGCAGGTGCTTGGGAAGGTGCTGGCCACATTCAGAGTCGTCTCACAGGCAGCTCCTACATCTCCCATTTCCAGACCACTAAGGGAATAAGCAAGACAAACGGTTGCTTCTAAATGTGACAAATCATCTTTGCTTTTATGTGAAAGAGCTCTTTGGACCTTTTCCTGTATGAAATTCCACCTTCTTTCTTTTCTGCTGTTATATTTTACTGGCACACACTGTGATGTCAGGGGACGTGGGCTCATTTTTATATTCAACTGGTTTGACTTTCTCTTTTTTTCATTAAAAAAAAAAAAATGTACTGCATGTAACAGCTGGAAACTAATACATGGTTAATAATTAGAAACCATGTTGGATTAAACCTCTTTTAATAGAAACATTGGATGTCGTTACTTATTTTAATACCTGTTTTTACTGCCTTGCATCTGACCAGTAAGAATAATGGTGTTTCAAGAAACTCTAGCAGGCAGGATACCGTGTGCTGGGGAGGTGGACAATAGCACAGAGCCAGCACTGGAGACCGATCACTCATGCTTACACATCTTGCAAGGAGAAACTTCAGCATGATAAGCATGAAAAAATTTTAACCAAGAAGTAGTTTTAGCGTATTTTGTTGAACAGCACTCAGCAGTAGACAAAGCTAGGGAGTGATGAGAGTTTCCAATACCAAGAGTGGGTCAAATCACATTGAAGCAACACGAGAAACCTTGTGATCTGAACACTGTGAATCAAAGCCACTAATAGGAAGGAAAAATGATCAGCTGGCATCTCAGATGAATGACTTCATACAGCTCTCACTACAGCTCTCCTACATTCTCCTATCACAGAGCTTTTATACTTATCTGTGGAAGATTTGTTCAGTCTTACCTGGCGATTTTGGACCGGTGATGTTAAAAAATTCAAGAGACCTTTCCAAGTAGAGTTTTTAGATACTTACAAAAATAAGAGGCTCAACTGTCCTTTTAACACTGTCCATTACCCCACTGAAATTGGCTTTTCACCTGATACTGGTCAAGGTTCCGCAAGTCTTAGATTTCCAACTGAAAGTAACCTCCAAGATACCAAGTGAAAATTGATGTGTCTCAGCCTATGTGGCATTTGAGAAGAATGCTTCCACCAGCCTGGTGTGTTGGAAAGCAGAAGACAATTTAATGCTCTGCATAGCAAGCAGATGTTTTTCATTCATTATGCTTCTGGTAAGTGTTCGCTGTGCAAATTCCTAAGCCTGAATTTTATAGTTGCATCTTCCCCTGCTAGGAGACCAGCAGCCTGTATCATTAAGTGAGCATGTACTTGTAACCAAACACTAACAGGGCATGTTTCTGACACCTACACTTCTAAAATGCATAAATAAATGAGAAAACATACATATTGCTACTAGGTCGAGCTAAACCTCATAGCAGGCAGCTTGTAACCAACCATGGCAGAGATTAAAAATAATAAAATTAAGTGGCTTCATTCCAAAGACCAGGATAGAAACTGCCTCCAAAGAGCAAGTGCAAGGTAAGTATTCTTACATATGCATGGTGATACAAGAAGCTCCACTTAGCCATCTTTTAATCTTTCTTCATTGTTGTTTTTTAGCACAGTGAGAGAAAGAGACTGAGAATACATCGAAGAAGCAGAAGAAATTTAGATAAGCACTGAGAATGTGACACTTGTTACAATATGCTTGAGATATCTTTTTGTATTAAGTATTAAAGTCAGGATGAAGCCACCATCTCATGTTTCTCTTCTAAATAAACAGGACAGCATCAAAAAAAAAAAAAAAAAAAAATCAATCACACTGCAACACAGATTCCTCCTTTGCTGGATGAATTCAACATTTCGTAAAACTTCTAGGTCAGAAGGTACCAATGCAATCCAGAAAATTTAAGTATATCTAAGAAAAAAAAAGAAAATACCTATTTCCTTGAAAAATAAAAGAGCAATTCCAATGTTAATTTTGGCCAGGTATACTTGTGCTTTTATTTTATATATTTTTGGATGCTGCCCATCACATTTTGTTAGCCTGATCCATTAAATAAAAAATCGGTTATAGTCTTCCCTGGAGATGGAAGGAAGATTCACTATTTAAAATTTAAAACCAAAAATGTTTATTGTCTAATTTTAAATTCAACAACGGACAAAGCTTCTCTTGACCAAGGAACACAATGGATAATGCCATATTGCTCCTGATGTTATGTCCAGCCCTTCAACTCATTTTCTTCTTAAACAGCATCAACTACACTAAGGGCTGATCTCTAAGCAGGTTCAACGGATGCAACACCACGACAGATGAGAATCTGCCACTGCTGACAGCCCCACCCTAGCAAAAAAGGAATCAGCCCGTCTTGTAGCAGAAGAGTTGTACAAGCACATGACTCTCCTTAGTGACTCATTCTGCAAAAGCTCAGCTGTACCATCACCCCTTCTACCTTCCCACACGCACAACACCCCTAAGCACTTTTAAGACCACCACCTGCATTCCCAAACCTTTCCACCACACTCATTCAAACCATCCGTGCGTTTCCACAGTTCTTACCCTTTTAACTCAGCGCTTTCACCTTGCTCCTATAAGCACCTGAATACCAAAAATCCCAACGACATTAAGGTAGGATTTGTAACCTAGAGCCCGTGAGCTGGCAAAGTATTACCCACCCACTCTGGCATTTCAGTCCCAAAATTCCCTTCCAGTCCAGATCATGATGCTGCCAACCACAAGATCCAGCACTTTGGCCCATTACAGTGTACCAGATGGAGAAACTTCCACAAGAGCAATCCCACCACAGCCACCTTAGCAATAAAGCAGTTCTGTGTGCTTTCTGCTACATATAAGCTCTCATCAAAGACTGCTTAGACATGGTTTTTCATTAACTCCTGTATCTACGAAGTCTGTCTTATCAAAGACATAGTCACAAAAAAAAAACCAAAAAAACAGGGTTGGTTGGTTTGATGTTTAACCCCTAAGCCATTGTTTTGCATAGGAAGTGCATTTAGCAACTGCACTGACTGGGTTATCAACTAATCAACCATGACACTTGGCATACCGAGTTTAGATGTTGCCTTTACAGATGAAGACAATGTTTTAGTACTTTAATACGTCCATTTATTAAACAGGAAGTCCTTCACAAATGATTCCATACTACAATGATCAAGATAAGCATTAGAAAACTACCATTTTCCCTACATACAAAAATACAGACTTTTACCACTATGGAGACATGATTAGAAGAGTACCATGAAAATGTGTAGAGCTCAAATCTTCAAATATCAGAAAGAAAGAGAGACAGAAAGTCAACTAAATAAAAAAAATTTACAAAAAGTATTGTGCCCATATACAAAAGACTGGCAAGGCAAAATGACATTTCAAACTGATAAATACACCGTTTAAATTATTCCATAACAGTGTGGATTTTCCAAACAAGACTGCTTTCTGTATTGCAAGACATGAAAATTCTTCAGCTTGTGCTTTTTGTGTAGCATAAACACCCAACAGAAAATAAGCACACGACATGCTAAAAATCATTAACAGGTGTGAAGAGAAGCTGAGGGTCACGTTTTCTTGTAGTTACCTTGCCTTTGAAATTGGTCAAGCATTAACAGCACAGCTTTCACACAGAGAGCTGGAAGATGCTACACTCACACATGGAAGTTACAGCTGTCGCTACTGAGAGGACAGTGACCACAGCTGGCAGGTACCGCTACGGAAAGCATCTATTTTATCAGCTGGCCTTGTGGGCAGTTTGAGAACTTCAAGAACACTTATCAAAATAACGTGAAATTGCTTCAAGGCTGTCATTTGTCTCTAGATGAGTATTTGCTAACTTGTGATACTCTTCAAATCCTTGATCAGGATTTGGTGATAAATGGGTACCTGATCTGCCATCCCCTACGTCAATGGGGAATTTTGCCTGAGTAAGAACAACAGAGTCAGGTTCTGCATCCACACATAGACTAGGCCTGTAAGATTTTCCTTGGCAAAAGATTACTTTTTTTTCTTACTTCAAAAGCAAAACACAAAGGGTATTACACAGCAGACTTGTGCTCATATGATTGAGGGAAAATTGCATCCCCTTTGCTCGGCCCAGGATGGAATTCCAACCTACTCCTTCAACTAATACTTCTTATATTTACGATACTACTTAGTTACAAATCTGTCAGTATAAGACCTGTATCCCTGAGGGATAAAGTCTCTCAGTAAGGCCTGGGTGGTCCTTCTTCAGACACCATAAATCATAAGCTAGAATGGGAACGTTTAGATTATGTCTGCTGTGTTTTTCTGGAGGACCCAGGCTCAGCACCAAGGACACAAGTATCCCACACTGAGCATCTCTTCATGCAGGTCTCAAGGAAAGAAATTCCGAGTACCTTCTAGCTCACGTCAGCAATGTGCTTTATCTCCACCGCTCGGGTAGCAGCTGAAGGTAGAGCAGAGCAAAAGTGATACAATCTGGTGATTCGCCAGGAGATCGGATTCACTATTTAGTGCACAAAGGGAAGTCAAGGACTACGGGAGCCAGACAACGGGTATTAGTGGAAACAAAGCACAGTGAAGCCAGAGATGCATTAGTGACTCTCATTACAAAAATAGTGTTTACTGGTTTAATAAATTTACATCTCTATTTTTGTGAATGACAAGTGTTTATACCACACACGGAAGGCACCCTAGGTGAAGCAGTTTTTCGGTATTTGTTTACAATTCTGTGAAAAGACGTACAAAGTGTCAACTTTCAAATCAAAATTGAGCATTATAATGAGAAATAAATACATACTTTACTATTTCATTGTGGGTTCCCGAACCCTTACAAACTTCAACATATACAAATAGTTTCAAAATGACACTAACACAGAAGAGAGTAAGTCTAGACAGATATAATGATTAGCTAAGTCATTCGTTATATTATGTCATAAATGTGTTTTAAGTATAGAAATAATTTTAAAATGCAATAAATTGGCCACAATATATAAATCAAAATATTTTCTTACTCCAGAACTGTGATGTATGAGTTAAAGCTGGATGAACTATAGTGCTAAGATACACTCTCCCTCCACAATATCCGACACGTAGAAACTGGTAAACATTCAAGATTGAAGTATAAACAGTAGAAAACTGAAGGTAGCGATTGTTGTACTAAAAGGGTGCTAGCCAGAACCACTTTAACCTGTAGACATCGGATAAATGTAACATTAATGAAAATATTTAGATAATACTACTTTGGGGATTAAAAGGTTACCAAAAGTGATAAATCAGCCTAGTTAAGAGAGGGTATTTTCTTTCAAACACATGAAGGTTTTAATTAAATATGTCTATTGAGACATTTGTCCAAAGCAAAACAAATACAATACCCTGAAATTTCCCATATTCTAGACAATAGTCCGTGACAGTCAGAAGAGGCAGATGGTCATATTTCATTCTGTTACATCCAGATGTTATTAAAATAGCTGTAGGGACCAGCCCCAATCAAAAAAAAAAAAGAAAAAACCCAGACATTCTGTTAACACAGCCTGGCTCTTGCTGTTTTAAATGTTCCTATGTCCTCATTCTGAATTCATGAAGATATTTTCCACATCCTTCCATATATGCTCACTGGCTTTTCAAAATTTTACCCACGAAGTCATGGTATACAGATAAAACCTTCATAGTAAACACAAAGCTCTATGTTATAAATATGTCAATCAAGTTAACTATGTATACTGTATATAAAATTAAATATCTTCTGTTTGCCAAGTATAATTTAAAAAGGAATATCTGTGGCTAGTAATAAAAAAATATTTATTAACCCATAGAGATTAAAAGGCAGTTTCACTAACTCATCCTTCCAGCACATCTGAAAGACTTGCACCGGGATTCTGGACAGGTAACTTTATCTAATCACATTCTCATGATAAATAGACAACTTTCATTTCTGGGCATATATAAGAACACTTTTGAAAGCTGCATATCCCAAAAGAAAAATTAGATTGTGTTGTATACTCTAAATTAAAGGCTATCATAAGTCACAGTGTAAGTAGATTTTCTAAAGATTATTTTTAGAAAACAAATGGTTAAATTATAGACAGATTTTAAAAAGACAATGTAAAAAATAAGACCAAACCAACAACGGAACCCTTTCAGGTTGAACAGCACCACTCTGCCACTGTCAAACAGATCTACCCAGGTGGCCAAGTGGCTAACAGGGAAAACAATATACCCGGAAAAACTCTACAGTGGCATTCAGAGATCTCCTGAATATTTGTAAAAATTCATTCGTAACCAACTCTAACTGTTAAAATAAAGACAGGAAAGCGGCATCATTTCCACAAAGTATTTTCAAATATTCTGCTGTGTTTTGTACCTATTTCAGTTTCATCTTTAAATTCTTACTTTTGTTGCCATTAAAATTCCTACATACAACACCTCTGCACAGCCTTTCTTAGCTTTGCTGGCCCTCCAACCAACTTGTTATTTTATGCCATAAACAAAAAGAACTAAGTACCCAGTTTTCAGAAGTGCTGCATGACGGCTTTACTCATTTCAGTGGGACTGAGCAGAGATAAGTCTGAAACTGTCCTTTCTTCTAGACACAGAGCCCTTCTGATGCAAGCATCTACATCCTGCAAGTCTCCGTGAAGCAACTACTACTCTTCAGCTGAGAAGTTATTTGATAATCTTACCAATTAGTCAACACAGCTCAGCCCTTAACATGCACCATTAACACCACCAGCCTAGAATCTCTCCAACTGTATCACAGACACCACCACCCTGGAGTCAGGAACAGAGAAACACTTCTATACCCGCTTCATTCAAGGTATCTTGTCTCTCCTCCTCTATAAAGTGCAGAAGAAATCTTTCTTTCTGCAGTTGGGCATTATTAATGTTCACATAGCATTTTGAAAGCACTGGATTATGAAGTGTCAGGTTTAGGTTTCTCTTTCCTTCTCACCCTTTAATCACGTCTTAAATTCATTATCAGATTGTGTCTACCTTTTTATTTATCCTAAATACCTGCTGAAGATGTTTGGTTCCAGACCTTTCAATGTAAGACCTGTTCTTTATGCTCCAATTTTCACATACAAAGCTGTTCAGTATCTCATCTGAGGAGGAGAGAGAATATAATTTTCTATACTATTTGAGTTGCTATTTTGTTTTTTGTTTTGGTTTTTTTTTTTAATTACGCCCTAAAACCATTATTCTTATTTATTTAGGACTGTGATTTTCTTTTTTTCCCTCACAAAAGAGAGCAAGTAGGAATGTTTACAGCTTTGTCATGAGACAAGGAAATAACAGATACAGAACAAGTACAAAGAAGGGGAGTGTGGGGGGAAAGCTGTATTATAAAACCACGTATTAGATAAGCATTTGCAGGGCCTGCACGCGGCCAAAACAGCACAAGGGTGACAAATACCTAATTTCTTTAGGGCCCTTTTAAGTTCATGGAAAACTAGTGGTTCACTCACTCATAACAGTCCACATGCAGCTTGTAGCAGATCAGTTCTGCTGTGTTCCACAGCATTTTAAGAACAAGTCAGTCTGCTGTGTTAGGAAGGGGCACTCATCACACGGTACAAAGTAATTCACAGTGAGGGAAAGAAGTAAAATAAAGACACTCTCATTTTCCCCTCTTCTTTCTAGAATTAACAACGAAATACAAACAGATAAAACAATTCTAGACCGTATCACGAAATGCACAGTGAAACACACGTCAATGCCCATGAAGAAGCACCCCACATTACTGATTTTATTTAAATTCAAATGTAAGAGGCATCTTATAAGCAAAAGATGAGAAACTGCTTTGACAGCAGAGCTCTGTGCTGATGCCATGCTTCTGAAAACAAAAGCCATGATGAATATCACAGATTGAAATATAGGCATCAAATCTCTAGAGTCAGTACCTTGTCTCAAAAATGGCAGAGGCAGGTGAATCTCTAGTCCTCTCAACCTCTAAGCAAGTGGCTCCTACTAGGAAGCCTTCAGAGGAACTACCAGCTAGCTTCCAAACTCCTAGGGGAAAGAATAAAATTTCCCCCAGCACATCCATCCCAACCATCATAAGCTGTCATAAAAGCGAGGAGTACCACACTTGGCCAAAAGGAAGCTGGACACAGTGTTCCTGTCTTACACTGAAGCATCCACTATACAGTATCAATGAAGAAGGCTTCATAAAAATTAAATATGAAAACGTAAGAAGATGAGGCATGAATATACACAATGAAAGGAGCAAATGGAGAGTAAGAAGGAATCACCTTTAAGAAGCGATGAAACTATCAAATCAGTTCTTAATTATGAGTTTAGAAACTTCTATTGTAGGCAGTTTGCACATCATTAAAAGTCTGGTAAACTCAAATTAAGGCTGAAAACAGATACTCTTACAACACTACACAACAGTTGTTAAGCTGTTGCTCCAATCTTATGCTTTAATTGATCTGTTGATATCTGTGCATAGGTTGCAAAATTTACCGTCACTTCTACGTGCAGAAATACATGGAGATGGCATACGCAGGCGCTTAGTTTGATGAAAGAGGACTAATAACCATCACAGTTTTGAGCATCCCATTCCTACAAGGTTCAACTGTTTAGCTTTAATTTAGTCTTATTTACAATGGGGTTTTGAGTCCCTTTATGGAGCTAAACAGCACTCTTAAGGACTAAAAGAAACTATCCCTATACGCTCGGCAATTACGAGCAAGACTAATTGGCTGGGAGAAGCAGTTTAATGTCACTTCTCTAAAGTGTTTTTAAAAAAATAATTTAAACTTCCTATCCTATTTTCTTTCTTCAGAGCTTTTTTTACTGCAACTCCAGTTTGGGTACCAGTCTTAAAATAGTATCATCTCTTCAATACACCATGTAAAATTAAGGGGAGGGGCAAGTAGGGGAGGAGGATAAATCAAGCATGTATATATCGTATGATGTTAATGTTTCAAATTTAGTTGTTTCACAGCTACTTTATTTCCCTCCTATATAATCCAAACAGTAATTAACGTCTTTGTAGAGCAATAAATGCTTAATTTAGATTTTTAGAAAGCATATACTGTACAATACTAAAATTCTCTTTGGTCCCCAAAATAAGGAAACTACAAAGTTACATTTGGGTTTTGTACTTTACAAAGAGTAGCAGATTTTCTGAAATTAATATTCTCTTTTAATTCTACCCTGAAAGCTGTGCTAAAGTCAAGTTATAATGTAAGAAATAAATAACAGCATACTATTCTCAGCTCAAGAAAACTTATTTCACATGTCAAAGCACTCCAGGTCATTCAGGTACACTGTACTACCTGACCAAGTATTACACTGGATTAGAGCTCGAACTCTATCACTCCGCATTTGTCATTCCTGCTAAAAGATAACAAAAGCTTTTCATGATCTCACTCCACAAAAAGCTCAAAGTTATGCTATTTCTAGGTAAGAGAAGGTATTTGAAAGGTATCAAATTCATGAACTTACAGCTGCACAAGACCTCCCACACCTCTGAAAAACCAGCATCAGCACAGGGAGCACAGGAGAGGAACGGGGCCATTCTCTTGTGTACAGACCGTTTCGGTCCTCGTCATTAGGCAGCAAACAGGATACACCCCTAATCAAAGTCTTCGCTATGCGTCACCTACCTTCCATTTCCTGATTTCAGATGAGGGTTCCACTCTAAAAGCATAGATCTTATGGAGGACAATATTCTGTATTTGAGTAGGGGGTTTTGGTAGTTTGGTGTGGTGGGTGGTGGTCTGTTGCTGTTGGGGTGGGTTTGGTTGGTTGGTTGCTGGGGTTTCTTTGGGGGGGAAGTATTTGTTTGGGTTTGAGGTTTATTTTAGGGTTTTTTTCTAATCTTTATACAAACTGCTTCAATATCAGTTTACAATTCCAGTCTAGGTATGCTTGTGTTACTTTCTAAAAGGTTCTTTTAGTAATTGACGTTATCTACAAACTCTGTGTGCAAACTCTGCCAGTACTCAGGCAGAGTGCTGAAAAACAGCTGGGTGGTAACAACAGTACTGGCAATAATATACTTCATTATTTCATACCACACTGAACATGGAAGTGTCATTTACTTTTCCTGAAATGCACAGTACCCCTGGTGAGACATCACCTCAATAAAAATGTCCAAGTTCTAAACACAACACTAGAGGTTGGCTCATACGGTTCAACTTTTTTTTTTTTTTTTTTTAATTGGTTTTCCTTTTGGCTTTAGTTTTTA
>VWZK01013462.1:279805-311022 GCA_013396935.1 Baryphthengus martii | reverse complement strand
AACTTTTTTTTTTTTTTTTTTTTAACTGGTGTTCCCTTTGGCATTAGCTTTTAATGAAGCACAACAAAATGTTGCTACAGTAACTGGTAAACCATTACTGATTAAGAAAATGCAAGTTCTCTTTAACCTCATTAGTAACTCTGTCTGAATTTTAATCTCTCTTAGCCGCTGAGGTGAAATGCACTGTAGACATCAGTAAATTGAAAATGGAAAGACATTAGATTTATCGCCCTTTTTTTTGCAAGTTAAAAGAATTCTCTTTTGTTTGACTTCAACGTTGCAGCGTTAGGTTCACACCTGCCACTGGCCCACTTCCCTTCAGTATTAAAAAAGCCCAGGCCCTTCTATTGATCTTCTGTTTAGAATAACCTGTTTTTCATATTTAAAAGTGACCTATCTGCAACATATTGCCTTTTGTTCTTAAGACTTAAGTTCACTGCATTCATCCACTTAAAGAGTATGGCTACGTAACAACATAATGCTCAACTCAAATGGGAGGAATTCAGGCACACGTGGCATACACAGTTCTGCTAATTTCAAAGCCTTCATCAGCTTACACCAGAAAGGAATTCAGCTCTAGAGAGACCTTCTTCCTTATACATTTTCTTCCTGTAACATGCAGGCATGTATATGCCAAATAACAGATTACATGCATAAAAACACCAATCAAAAAAACCCAGAAAAACATCTAGGGACATCTTCCTAATTACATTATTCTATTGTTTAACTAATTACTGCAGCATTCAAGTTTTGAGCTGAGAAAATATCCTTCTCTTCATTGATAGTATAATTAAAGTGAAGACAGTCAGGTAAAACTATTTTCTAAACAAATGACTGAACCATATTATTCTCCAATTATCTAAACTCCTTTTCCAAAGAAATATTAGGGGGGGGGGGAATCACATTGCAGAAACACCGAATTAAAAAAAACAAAGTTAAAAAAACAAACAACAACAAAACAAAGCTTTTACCTAGTACCAACACAACCAACCTTCCACAACAGGAAATTATTTACCATACATGAATCACAATATTGAACTTTAAAGACACTTCATAAGTACACCATAATTTTTTGTTAGCTCTTGCTTACCCTAGGCCTCTCAAAGGTTGAATCTTAAAAAAAAATAGGAAAAAAAAGAAAGCAGTCATGACTGGAATGCATGTCTATTAGATGACAACCCTTTCTTTCCCCACTGTGCCCTTCAGCTCCATTTTCTCCACCCCGCCTCCCAAGCATATTTACTTTTCCATCTTGGAATGAAAAACAGAACATATCCCAACATTAACAGAAAACCACATACCTGCACCTGATGCATTATGGTCACCATTCAGCAAACAAGGTAACTTTGCACACAAAGTGTGCAAACTTTGCACCTGGCCAAGGTCATGCATGAACTGAATATGGCAATTTCAGAGCAACCCATAGGGTAACCACCTCAACACTGTATCTAGCAAAAAAAAAAATGTGAAATCGTCGTCCATTTCAGCTGTGTAAGTGCATCAACTGTGAAACTACAGGAGATCTTGCAGATGAGAATCGAGCTGCACCGCTCAGGTTGCATGAGGATGGATACAGAGTTTGCTGGACACAAGACATGGCTAAAGTTATTGCTATTTGCCCCTCATTTTTAATTTGCGTGTAATAAAATTTACTTTTGGTCGACTTTTTTCCTCTGTTAACCAACCGACGTAGTGCTGGTCTTAAGTGTTTACGATAAACGAAGAGACAGTGGCAGAACACATATATTCAGAGCTTGCACTTTGGGAGAGGGAAGGAAGTACTGTGGAGTTAATCCAAAACAACAGCACACTTCAAAACATATATATATTATATATCATATAAGCTATATAATATATGTATATATATATGTGAACATCTTAAATGAATCCTGCTTTTGAAAGACCAACATTTACTGCCTTCTTGACAACAGCTTCTGACTCAAGGCATCTCTGCACAGATGCAGGGCTGGCCATTCTTTGCCACCAGCCGATCTTCCTTTTCTTCCTTAAATAAAGAAAACCCCTTTATTCCATGAGGGAGTTACTTCTTTGCAGTCCCATTCGAATGTCGTTTTCATGCATCCAGACGTTGAATCTCAGGGCGATGATCTACTTCTCTGGATTCTGTCCGAGCTCGTATGTAATCACTGGTCTGCCGACTAGTTTGTTGTCTGCTGTTCATTCGCCACTTTTTAATAGCTAAATATGTGTTCACAGCGTACACTGCCATTGCCAAGAAACCAAATATCTACAAGAAGTAGAAAGAATTGTCAAAGACAATTTTTGAAAACAAGAACAATAGTAGTTTCACAACAAATTCCTCAGAAGCTTAGTTTTCTACTTTATTCGCACTGATAAATCATCATGTCCTATAAAACTGATGTTTTTCTTCTTCAATGAACTAGAGAATCTGAAAAAGTGACTAAGACTGATGATCGCAGAAAACAAAGTTCTCTGTCTACAAACACGACAATTAAATCCTGCAATGCAAATTCAATGGAAGAACTTCTTGTAAAGAATAATACAGCTCTTCATCCAACAGCTCGTTCCTCAGGGTGCACATAAAGGTGCATGAATGACAAGAGAACAGTCGACCAGTCCAGACCATCAGCCTGGAGAAGGAGCTAATTTACAGTTCTTCTGCAGAACTGTTGTGTGATTTTCAACATCCAGGTTTGAAAGGAAATTGAGAAAAAAAAAGTTGCCAACTCAAGCACAAAATTAATTTGCTTGACACGGTTCTAGATCTAAAATCTTGAAGTACTACTGCACTCTCTAGGGAGCAAGAAGCAGCAAAGCAAGCAGTGGCAAATCAGGTGTAAGCAGCTCCAACTTCTCGTGAATTTTTTGCTCTGTCCTTTCCATAAGCTTGCAATATAGAGCAGCAGCATCTAAGCTAGCTACACAGAAAGATGCAAGGCAAGTTCAATTGTTAGAGTGTTCTTCACAAGTAATTTTTGTTTGTTCTTGCCTCAAGACTTAAGATAAACAACTCAAAGGATGTCAATACTTTTAAAATCAGAATTATATCCAACTACCCTACCAAAATCAGAAGTGAATTGTGATGGCAAAGGCAACAGGAGTATTCAATGAACATGAGGGAAGTTATTCTTAAATAGAAGATAAGAGTTATATATATAAAGAAATCCAAATTCTTACCACAGCAGCAATTTCTGCTCCAGTTTTATGGTTTAAAGCAGCAAGTACTACAGAGGCAATGAAAAAGAAGAAAGTGCTGAGTCCAGTGTTGACCAGATCCTAAAAAACAAATTCATTAGCATTATTAAACAATGATCCCTTGCTTGCTTTTATTAGAAGTGATGAAACCAGAAGATATTTTCCCACTTTCTATGCAGTTTATCACTTACACAAAAGAAGGCAAAGATTATTACACAGAAAACACAGCCACGTGTGCATGTCAGTCTGAACTGAAGTCAAACAGCATGTCAACATTAAGCATCAGTGCAGATTCTGGATGTGTTACCTCCATTTCTACTGGGTTTATTAGAAAAGTACTGTCAGCATAAACAAGAATAAAGTTGTTCTACCTCAGCCGAGCTGAAGTAACCTGAATATCAAACTTTCGCATCCTAAGAACCCCTCGCTCCCTTTCACACAACAGTGCTCCAAGCATTGCTCAGATAACAGTCACAAATTTTTCTACAAGTTCTTTGAGGCCTTCACAAGAAGCCACACGTCCTATGCTATTTTTATGAACAACAACTCCCCATATTGTGAAAATACAAAGATTTTTATATATTTGCAGCATAAAATTGATGTTTCAAGCAGACGTTTTAGAACATATGCACAGGAACACCCCAGGGGCATCTAACATTCAGGGAAAACTCTTGCTTTGCTCCAAGCATGGTACAACGACAGGCAACATGCAATTAATTTATACGTAAGCTGAATACGTCACTCAGTGTTCAGATGATTATGTTGTCATGCCTCACATAAAGCAGGGTCATTAACATATCACTGGAACATACAGTAAGAATTCTGAATGACAGCTATTAGCACAAGATTAAATACATCAATACAAGACTACCTGATGAGACTCTAAGAAAAAAAAAATTCAAGACTTAGGACTTTAAGTAATAGAAGAAACAAAGTCATTCACTAGGGACTAGCTGCTCAGTGTGTTATTCAGGGCTTCTTTTACAGTTTTTTAAAACATCTGACATGCTGCACTATATGTACCCTATAGAGAGGTAGGAAATAACGAACTATTGTAACTGAAGGAATAGGTGAAGTCAGGGAGCAAGGAGAGGTGTGGAGCAATCTGGGAGTGGCAGCTCAGCACAAATATCCTTAAGGAACATGAAAACACGGAGAGGTGAATGAATACTGTCATAGCCAAAAGGGATGGAAAGAAAACCTGAATACAAATTTGCTGAGTTGCTTACAGTTTTGAGTTAAAGGGAAAAAGCAACCCAAAAACCCCACAAACATGAACGTGCTAATTCCCACCATTAAAAAAAAAAAAACATCATCACTCTCTAACTAGAATTCAAGGACAAATTTGTTCTACTTGACTCTCCTCTTTCACATGCAGGTTCGCTTCCTGTTCCTGCTCCTCCACTCACTACAATTTTTTTATCCCCCTTGCAAAGTGCATCTTGTGAAGTTCTGTAAGAAGTTAGGCTTAGAAAACTGAAAATACAAATCTAAATTTAGTCATGAGATTCATACCCAGGGAATATGCTCCAGTTACATAGCACAAAGGCTTTGAAGAGACCATTGTCATCCAGCCACCCTCAAATCTTCTGTTTTTCTAGCCATGATTGGACAATGCCTTTTAAAGCAACTCAAAAATTAAATTTCTGGCACTGTTATTTACAGGGAAAACTACCTATTTCGAGAATACTGACTCAGTGACAGCTGGCGATCAAAATTTAGTGTACCTAGGGATAAACTGTATGATGTATCACTGTGGCCTGATCATCTAAAAGCAGGACTTTCCCAAGAAATGTGAGAAGCTTCCACTGTTCACTGCTATTTCCATCCACACATTCAAATTTCATGAGCCCAGAAGACTCAAACTGTCTCACCAAATAATAAGGAAACCAAAGCAAATTATGGGTCTCAAAGTCCTACCATCTTTTCATCCGCCAATGTATGATTAGGCAGACTCTTTTTATTTCTGTTCAAGCATACTGAAATAGGTATTATCGGGTATTTACAGCATCAAACATAATTGGAATGTTACTAAGTAGTTATTGCAGTTTGTATTATATCACTTGTTGCTTTGCAGAGATAAGAAATAGAGATATTAGAAAATAAATGGCATTTCACAATTTCTCCAAGTAGCCTCTCCGGTTTTGAGATTAACAGCTCTAACTATTCTCATCTGCACAAAACTCTTCTCACTAGAGAGAAGTATCACTAAATATGACAAAGGATACCAGACTCAACAGCATTCAACGTGTTCATCAAATCTCTAAACATATGTAGGTCACCAAGAATGCCAAAACTAAATTCTGAATAGAGGGCAGCTATGCACTTGAATAATAATAAAAACAAAAATTAAAAATTAAAAATTCAGTTCAACCCAAGGTCAGGTTATGTTTTTTACTACCAGAGTACATTTGCCACCTAAGGGACCTTCAGAATGGAGACAAAACCCTAGAAGGAATAACTCAGAAGAGCTTAGTAATTACAGTAGGTAAGCATCCCAAGACGTGATGCCATCACAAAAAAAGGAGAAAAAGCACTTATACATTCCTCTGGACATGCGGACATGACAGGTGTAAGGTGGTAATCTTACTTTTGCAAGGGATACTGGGATGCTGCATCCTGTTCCGGTATCCACATTTTTTAAAGTATGTTGGAAAACTGGACAGGGTACAGAGAAGAGCCACGGAAGTTATTTGAAAGGAGGAGAAAATGTCTCTCAGTATGAAATCAAAGAATCTAAACTGCTTTGAATATTAAAAAGATTGAGCTGTGTACATGAAGACACTAATGTTCAAATAAATCAAAAAAGACTAGATGGTTAAAATATTTAACACAGAAAAGCACAGCAAAATTAATAGTATAACAAAATTAGCAGCTGCAAAGTTAAGACAAAAGTAATACTCAAAATGAATTTTTAATTGTAAGGGAGCTACCCATCAGAATAAACCACCAGAGATGTGTTTAATATTCCACCTTGTCACTTCTTATAGTTCAGGTTATTTTTTCAGACACACATTTTGTACTTCCTTAGTACCATACTTAACGACTAGATGGATGACACATAATGCTCTATGATTTATGGGGTCAGATGTGCTCATTACTTAACCCTGCTGGCCTCTGACTTTTCAAATCTGTCATCTTGATCATCCTGCCACCGGAGAATAGTAGAAGCAAGACAGCTAGACCTATCCGCAACCTGAGAGACATCATCAGCTATCGCCAGGCTACAAATGGACTTGAGGGCTTCTTGCAAGAAGTTTGAGATAATGCAGATTATGAAATACTGCTGAAATTAGACTGGCTTGTGCCTTATATCTTTTATTTCCTGGAAAAATCATGACAAAGTACATTAGAAACACTGTCATCATTACCAGCATTTTAGTTTATTGTACTTTTTACAAAAAAAAAAAAAAAAAAAAGAAATAATTGTCCTTGCAAAGAATCCAAAGAATTCAAATCTAAAGAATGGATTCCATCTTGAGGCTCCAATTTATTAATTTCTGCAATTCCATTTTCCCTGTTTAGGTCAAAACCTTTAAATGCAATTAATAATTGATTCGTATTCTTAAAGTAAGGCTGTTTTTGAAAAAAACTAACACAATCTTTTCTATCCACAGATCATCATGATGCTTAAGAGCAGTGACACTATTGTCATACAGATATATAATGGTAAGATCACAGTTACCATTACCACAGTTACCTCCATATTGGTGGAGGTTTTTAATCCAAAATTTGGTACTTACTCCTTAGAGCACAAAGGTATGAGAAGGAAAAATACAATGGTTTTGGACTAGTCAGAGCAGAAACAAAAGAGAATAAATTACAGCAAGAATTCAAGAAGTAAAGGACACTCCCTTAAAATAATGTAGCCTTTTTCCACGTTAGAGAAAAAGAACAACTGTGACAATAAAAAGGATAAACTAATTGAAAAAAGATGAGTCGTTTCAAATCTGGCCATGATGCAGCTGAAGTTTTTGCTATTATATTTATAGACAAAGTAAAAACCGCATCACAGAGATAGAAGAATTTCTGCTGAAATTACAGCAACCTCATGAGACAGTATGCTGTGCCATAAAATACTGTACAAAGCTGCCATCCATAACAGAATAAAAGTCCTGAGCTGAATCAAATCCGCTCTCGACTGCTGCTGTTCCGTTTCTGCTTTCCAAAATGATTTAAAATGAAAGGCTGACTTCTGGTCATTCGCTATTTATTTGTGAATCACTCTGTTTAGTCACCAGTGGTCCTAGTAGTCCAAAGGAGTGTATCCAAAGTCATGTATTTGCTACTGCCATCACCAGCTCTCTGTCCCGCTTGGAAGGAGCGTGAGGCAGAGGAGGAATCTTAACTTGCGGATGAAGATGAGTTTATGCCAAGACAGTATTTTATACTAAAAAAGGGTGAGGCTTTTCTTTTGCTGATCTTGCTATAAAGGTGGGAAACTCTAGAAAAGAGAAGTGAACAACATCCAACAGGCTTTCATTTCTCAGGGTCTGGGCAGGTGTGGTTCTTGGATTAGTGAAGATGGGAAAAGCTGAACTGGTGCTATGAATGAGAGGTCTGTTAAGAGATCTGAAAACTCCCATTAAGTAACTCCTGAAAGCTGCAAAGCACATCAGCTTTGAAAGCTTCTGTTTAGTCCTCCAGTTCGGTACGTTACCAGGAGTTAGCTCTGATGCTCAGAGGCATCAGTAATATCCATGTGCCTTCATCCATCACTCTCCGTGACTTCACATATGCAAACTTGGGAGAGAGATTCAATCAAAATGCATGCTCTGCCTTTCCATCCTCTGTTTCATGGAGAAGAGACTGCACAAGTGACCAGGTCCTGTTTAAAAGTGAGACAGTGCCAGGCTGCAGTTGTCACTTGTATAAACAAAAATACGACATTTAAACTAGTGGTTGCTTTTGTCATTTGCTTTCTATAATCCCAGAGTTTACATTTAGATGGAGTTTAAAGTTGCTGAATGAACATAATCTGGAAAAGAAGTTGTCTGCACATTTCAACAGCTTGACTTTTGTCACAAAAGGTGACAGAAGTTAGTGGCCTGCTGCTGTCTAGATTATTTTCTACAAGACAGAGCTTGAAGTAACAGCTCCTTTTAGCTCGGTTTTGGTGGTCTGATTTTCAGTTGGCAGAGAAAGGGAGAGGGAGTGTGGTTATTGATTTTTTGGGGGAACTTTTTCCTTTATTTCTGTCAATGGAAGTTATCAATCTGAAGTTGACAAACAAGACAGTCCTTTAAACCAAGCACCTCTAGTGAAATCCCCCCAACGGTACTCTATAGTCGTATTAAACATTGTATGAGTATTTTGCACCACAATTAAAAATGGAAGCATTATTTATCAGCAAACATAAGTCCTGGATAGAAAGAACCAAATTAACTATGTGAGCATTAACTCATCTCTTATTTTCTCTTTTATTTAGGCTTTCATAGGTACAGAAGCCTTTATTCAAACACAAGATTCTGCTACTCCAAGATACACACAAGCATCGTTTCCCCCTGATAAAACAGTCCTCTTTCAGAACTATGTTAGTGACCCAGGGGGCTGGACTCACGCTGTGCCAACACAGGTATCTCAGCACCCATCTGACAGCATGGGGCTGTGCTGCCCGGCCCCCGTGCAGGGCTGAAGGTTCCTGTGGGTCCCATGGCACACACGGCAGCCCCCAAAGGTCTCCAGCATCTGTCTGCAGGTGCCCCTCTTCAGGCACTTCCACCTGGTCCAGGGTGTCTGGCTGGAAATCAGCTCTCATTTCCAGCATCACGAGCAAAGTATGTGAAAAGACCTGAATTAACCCAAGTGACTTACAGAAAAACCTAGCTCTCCGAAAGGTCAGAGGCAAGCTATGATTTTGAAGAAATGGCTTCAAAACCAAGATTTGTATTATTTTATTCTTATTTCTAACTGTTTTTGAGTTGGAATACAAGCTCTGTATGAACTCTGCTGTAAACGACAAAGCATGTTCCTGAATAAATGCTCCTACCATCCCTATTTCTTTCTGGTTTCTTGAAGACCACTTGCCTATTTCACTCTAGTTCATTTCTTAGCTGCTCCTCACTGCCTTCCCTGCATGTCTTTCCAGTAAGCAATCCTGCACACAGACAGGATCAGCAGTTGTCACAAAGCTACAGACCCTACTAGCAATAACTACCAAGTCATGCAGTATTTCTCATATTTAAAACTTGTGTTTGTATTTCTTACAAAATAATGCTTTATTTACACCGTGCTGCACCAAATGAGAACAGTTCACAAAGAGCACTAACCTGGAGGAAATTAATTCTGACTTTTTTTTTAATTCATAAAATATTCATTTTTATCCTTAATAGGTTTTGCTATTTTGACAGCAATAAACATGAAAGTGAAGGATGAATTACTTAATTTCTCATTGGCTAAGCAAGCCAAACAAAAAGATGTTTTTTTCCAAACAGAAAAACTATTTTTTTTTTTAAAAAAGTCAAGACTGCCTAGTGAAGGACTTTGAACTACAGCTTTGTAATTATACTCTTCAGAGGCAAGGCTGGCTTAAGGCAGTTTCTTATTCTGGCACCACATCAAATTTTACTTCAAGTATCAGTTGCTTGCACAGAAGGTTTCATCGCTGCAACAACTGAAAAGAGAAACAACCACCCTGCAAAGATGATGAAATAAGTTTTCAGGCAGCACAAGATACAACCACTGATCTGTGTCTTCTAAGACACACACCTGAATCCTCCTGTTTCCTCCGTGTTGCAGTGCTTCCCAAGGACCAAACCCAGGCTCCTAAGCCTGGCAGAACGCTAGGAAGTTTGTGCTGTGCTCAGTTCCCTGCCTCATCTTTGAGGCTGCTCTGGGCTGAGAAACTCTACGGTCAGAACCGCACACACAAACACACTACCAGAGCTCCAGTGGATTTTTAATTTTATTTTTCAATCAACGGTCAAAATCCACTGGAAGGCATTTTTCCTACACACAGACACAAATAGTCCATTCTACCAGCTGATTATGCAATGATTTACATCTGTAATGACTTGCATTTTTCTCATCACACAAACTTTCATCCAAGAGACACTGCCAAATACCAATACTTTGCCAAACATCAGCTCTTTGCTGTCACTTTTTCCCCTCCCCAGGCCATTTCAGTCGTTAGCCCCGAAAAGAGGGTACTGCAGCATTGCGGTGGATCCACTCTGCAGTGACAGGAATTGTTAGAAAGCCTGGCAGACCACACGTGAATTCACCAGAACACCAAAGTTACTACAAACACTTCTGTCAGCTTTCCTTACCCCATCCCTATTTTTCGAGGGCTGCGTCATGCACACAGTTTGGCTGCAAGATTTTAAGCTCTCCCTGTAGATCACATGAGATTCAAATAATTAATGATAATAATAAAGTATAATTTAGCCAAACATAAAAATAGAGCAAACATTCACTTAAAGGTTAACTCTGGGGAAAAAAAAAAAGCAAACAAACAAACATTTGAAAGCAGCAGCTCATCAGTTAAGCAGGAATCTGTGCTGTGGTTTGCTATTCATTCCCCTGTGCCACTTGCAAGTCTCCTTGCAGAATATGCTCCTTTTGAGCTGTGAAGCATAAAGGAAATGGAAATTTCCACTGAAAGGTTTCCCCAGCTTTTGCATTTTTGCATAATATTGATAGTGCTGCACAACACAGACAAGCGACTGTTCTTTCATCTTACTGTAAGAGACCTGTCTCTCTCCAACATCCCCAAGCAAGGGTTTTTTCTGGTCTCACCATATCCATGCTTCTTTCACGCTGACCACAATAAAATGTCTAAATGGTCGGCAAGTCTCTAATTAGGATCAAAACAAAACTGTTTTCCCAAATGGCTAAAAATACATATTAAAAAAAAAAAAGTAAATCTGCATATCTGTTAGATGCTTGTGTACACTCATCTAGATTTTCACTCCAACCAGGGACAGTGGGCATCTCATAATATCCACAACACATTAGAAAAAAAGAATATTATTAGTAAAGTTTCCTGTAGGAAACAATCCTGCAGTGGACAATAGCAGTTGATGGCCTTGCACTTTTTGATATGCAGAATCACTTGAAAGCAAACAGTTTCAAGTGGTTCCTCGGAAGTTTCTACGAGTGCTGTGTTTCAAGAACTTCTTCCTAAATTTAAGACTATTAAATTCTTTCAAGCACTGTAACAGCCTCTTCTCATACAGCTTTTAAAAGCAAAATTCGAGACTTTTCACAAGGAAAA
This sequence comes from Baryphthengus martii, assembly GCA_013396935.1. Classification (NCBI taxonomy): domain Eukaryota; kingdom Metazoa; phylum Chordata; class Aves; order Coraciiformes; family Momotidae; genus Baryphthengus; species Baryphthengus martii. Next base: position 299,630 of record VWZK01013462.1, on the reverse strand, counting down.
TAACCATTATGAAGGTATACATTTTTTTAATCATGTGTTTTAATGAATTTATACATAAGTAGAAGCAACCTTCTCCTAAAGTACTCAGAAGTGTGAAAGTCTGTTGCTCAGAAAACAACTCCAGTATTAACTGTGTTTTCATGGAGGGCTGCAAAATTATCAAAATAAGCATCAAAACACAGGAAAGTACTAAACACTGAAAGAGGCAAACAATGTACGAGTAAACATCTAAAATGTTAAGATTAAAATGCCAAAATAAGAAAAACATCCACCATTCAGCCACAACTCTACATTCTTAAATTTCCTACTAACTTTGCCAAAGTCATCTCCCATAGGTGTTTTATCAGCAGCCTTCGATCGCACTCTGTACACGCAACAGCAGACTACAGCTATCTGAATAATAAAGATACTCCCACAGTCCTCTCACAGTAACGGTCCTACCAGACTAATGATTGTTAGAATCAGCAAGCGTTACCAGGAAGAAGGATGGATGGTCTCATCACGTAATGGAAGTCACAAGCTTCCAGTTTTCCTCTCACTTCTGTTAGAGATCTTTGGTATAATGATGGAAGAAGCATTTCATCTTCAGGACAAAACTAAAGGAATGCAACTTGCTAGAACATGACAATTTCTTTCTATCTCTGGAGATCTGGCAATATGAACTAAAGCAAAAGCATTTGCAGCGTATTCCATTTGCCCTTCATCTTGAACTCTGATCACGTTACGTTGCTGCATGATGTTTAGGTAGGGGGTTTGCTGTAAAACCCAAAATACTTAAAAAAACAAAACAAACCCAAACACCACCAAAAAAAAAAAGAAAAAAAATAGAAAAACACCCTAAACCACAAATGGATGGATTTTTAAGCCCTCTTTTTCTAAGTATCTCTACAAGAGTGCTATGCAGAGGCAAGTGACACTGCGCTCAAAAATGGCAATTTTTGTCACTCAAATAGCGTAAGAAGTCACAGTGGCTGGAAGAACCTACCAGTTACACTGCAGTATTTGGTAGGAAAGGCAGAGAGTTGCATTTAGGCTTCTGTACTTACGCATGTTCAACAAACTGTCAAAGTGTTTGGGTAGGCAGCAAGTGTGCCACAGGGCTCAGCACCAGAACACAAGGTACAGACACAAAGAACCCAGAATATGTGAAGTCACTGAACTGACTCTTCCAGAGATACAAGTTCAGCTAAGCCATGCACATCATGCAAACCACTCTGTGGTCTCTCCATAAAAAGTCTCGGTCAAACCACACCAGAAAACTACCAAGTATTTTATGTGACACCGATGCACTTACACACACTTGTTATCGTGCTCTTGTACATCCTACTGGCATGGACAGTGCCAAAAAAACATGGTCTTCAGTTGCTGTTATCAACTGTTAACCTGTTGTGATGCTCATGAAGCAACCAACTGGCAACAGATACAGAGACTTTGTCCCTGCAGCTGCGGCTGTGCAGCTTGCCATGAAGGTCAGCGATGACTACACTGAATGGAGACAAAAGGAACAAAGGCAAGAAAACCCTCTAACATTCCAGTGGTTCCACTGGTTTTATTTCACAAGCCACCTGCATCTCCTCCACCTGCAGCTACCAGTCACAATTCTCAATCCATCTGATCTACCTATCACGTACTCTCCCTAAGAGTTCCTCAATAGGTAGATTGCACCCCCAGGACACATCTAATTCTACATTCCAGTCTCGCTTCAGACAAGCCATTTAGGCTTATAAACAGTTATTGCAAACATGCAAATTGCAACATTAATAAGTTACATTAAAAATAATTTAAAAAAAAAAAAATCACACAGAAGTCTAAAAACCTCTGGAACTGGTCTCCAACAGTACTGAAAAAATTACTGTTATAAAATAAATCAGTACACAGGCACATATGTATCTGTACCATCCAAAGAAGCTGATATAAACATTGTCCTTGAAGCTGACAGATCTTTTGCTGGAGTGACTTAACATGTTGATTTTGTGACCTGTATTTATGCAACCCAATCTGAAAGTTTAACTCGGAATACAGTATGGAAATAGAGACTTGTACAAAAGGAATGTGCACTGCCAGCAGTTCTCTTCCTACAACTCCTTCTATTTGAGAACACATTAAGCATTGCCAGTCAACGTTCAATAGTTTTTTGTGTAAGCAATTCAAAACACTTGATTTTCACAGAAAGCACGTCATTTTTTTACACTACTACCCAATGATTGTACTAATCTATCAAAGAAATACATGCTGTTCTAATACAGCTGTTCTAATATAAAAAAATACAGCTGTTCTAATAGAAAAAAACCCTTAGGAGAACGACAGGCTACTGTAATTACAGTATCTGTCAAATTAAGTAACTACAGGCTGCATTTTTATCCACTTCATCCACAAACAGTAATTGCTGGCATTAGCAGGAAGTTTTTCCTTCCAAAAAGAATCTACCAGATGACAACTTTCATTCTACTTAATGTACTTCAATCTGGCTACATTTCAAAGCTCATTCTGCTGTTAACATTCAAAATAAATATAAGTAAAATGTATACTTTACTCAGAATAAAGAACACCCACACAAAATCTTAAACGACACTAGAAACAGAAATTCAAAGATCAAATTTTAAAACAGATTTGCAGTTATTTTTAACAGAGTGAGGATTTGTATGAACTTACAGTAAGATTCCAGTTGATCTGCGGTATTCTTGTGTGAAGATTTAGACTGAACATAAGCAAGAGAACTCCAGTAACCACCAATGCACTACAGCTCACAAACTCAAAGAAATAAAGGCCTTCGCAAGGGGAGCATTCCATGATGGTCTCTATGCAGATGAACGCAATCAGTGCCAAAACCTAGGAAGAAAAACAAGTGGAAAAAAATATAAATAGATTTCCACATTTTGAAAGTAGCCACAAGTATTCCTGAAATTTCCATTGGGAACATGATCGGTTAGCACTCAGGAATGTGTGATTTTAGTTTATAACAGGGCACTGTCTAAAGAGCGAAAACAAAACCAAATTAATGCAAGACTTCCTGCGTATCTCCTGTTTAACAAAATATATTCTAGCAAAATTACAAGGAGTCTAACATCAAATTGCCTGAGACACCCAGAAAGCCGTGAAACCCATTCAGGCCATTGGCTTAACATGGAAATAGTACCTCAAACATTTCATTTCCTTTTTCACTCATGACATGATATTCCAAAACTTGAAGACGGAATGCATTTGTCTACTAAGCCAACCTCAAGCTCAATTACAAAGTATTAATACAGTGTGATATAAAAATGTATTTTATTATTCCCTTATAAAACCATAAACCAAGCAGCTAATAGGTGAAGGGAAAACTCCTAGTGCTGCAAACAGAGACACGTAACTGGGATAATGTTTAGTCACGCCAAATTCAAAGGTATCTCAGTAGAGTTAACACAAATGTAGACGCTTGCCAAGATGAGAATTTAATTTACTCCTTCAGATAAAACAGTGAAATTCACTATACTTAAAATCTGTGTGATGGACAAAACTAAAATATATTAAAACCATACACCAGTAGCTACCACTGATAGCTACCACTTAAATACTATTAAATATCACTGATTAGCTACCACAGAACATACAACTTACATATGTAAGTCTATATTTCAGTCTGATTAACTCTTTAAATATAACTGGTAAAAGAAAAAACAGTTGCAGGGATGGTTTTGTTTTGTTGTTTGTTTGTTTTTTAATTTTCCATGGAAAGCAAGCAAGGCCTTCAGAATATTTTGCTTTGCTTTCCAAGTCAACAACCCCCTCCTCCACCCACTTACATTTTTCAGAAAGAATTCACTTTTTTGCTCTGCTGCAAAATTATGAGACTATAGTAAGCCACTTCAATTTGAGGGTGAAGAACTCAGGGAGTAGCCTCCTCAGAGCTAAATATTCCATGATTTGAAGGTGTTCACGAAAAAAACAACCCCGTAAGTTTAAAAGATTGACAGAAGACACAATAGTAATCAATCTCTACTAAATCCTTCAATGTTTTGCAGATAAACTTTCTTCCATTCCTTTGTCTTTGCTTCTTACAACAAAACTAGAAAAATTAAGAAAAAGGATTCTGAAAGAAGTTACCATTTTTGTCACTAATGTCAGCAGTAAATTTAAGTAAAGGACAATACCCTGTGTGCTTCATTTGCCACAAACTTCAGAATGCGGTACCTAATTTAAGTTTAAAAATAGATTAAAACAAAACAAAAGACTTTCAATCAAAAACCTCACACTTGAGTAGAAGGTCTGTCTCAGTTCACTTAGCATGCTCTCTTTAAAAGAGCACATGCTACACTAATTTTTTCAAGCTAATAGACCAGGCCAATTCACATCAAACAAATTCTGAACGGATATCCAGTGACTAAACACTTCAGATTTTATCTTTGACAATGAATAGCTTTGGGGAAAAAAGAAAGGAAGAATATGCACTGAAATGGAACATTAAGAAAACCAGAATCAAAGTAAAACAGATTTCAGCAACAACACACACACAAAAACATACTGTCGAGAACCTAGCTTCATTTTACATTATTAACATGTTAGGAAGAAATCCACCATTTCTATGAACACGCACCTCAACCAAAGATAACACTGAATACAATTTACAAAAACAGTTAAACTCTTAAAAAAAAAATTATCCTAGTCTTTTCAAGAAGGACCAATATCAAGCATTACATTAGCTGGCAGAACTTTAACTTTTAGCCCAACATTATAAAGTCTCCATTGCTCTTGCTACTATTTTTGATACATTATGACACTTCTATAATTTTCATTTTTTTTAAAAAGAAATAGATCTGCAATATTCTCTAGAAACCCTATACAAGTCCAAACAACATTAGGTTCATTTTTTAAAAATATGAATAGCTCTGAACTGTGCCACCAACTTTAATCTGAAGAAGCCAAAAACTCTGGTACATCAATTACTACGCTGGGCAACTGCTGCTTGGCATACTCTTCCTCTGATCTGATCCATAAATAAATAAATAAAATCTTACATGGACTCTTCTCCAGACCAGGCAGCATTGCTCTTTCAAGGCTAACGTACCCATCCTAGCAGTCAAAGCTGAAGAGAGGAGTTTCTTGCATACAGCACTAGAAATCAATGCTGTACTGTAGAGGCACTTGGAGCAAAGAACCCTAATCATCACGCGCTACTTATATACTCCAAAGCTCAAAATTCATAAACTTCAGAGCAAATCTACCCCAAGACTTCACTTTACCCCTTAAGAAATTATAAAATACATTTACCTGTGACACATCCTTATAAGAAAAAAAAGTGTTAGTTACGTACACTTAGGTTTGCCTTAACCCACCCCGTTTCAGAGGCAAGTCAAGATGTGCCACCAGCCAGCACGCGGTGCCGTTAGCACACAGGGCTCTGCGTTGGGGCAGCCCGAGTCTATCGATACGCTTAGCAAACAGCTTGGGAGAAAAATCTCAGTTGCTTCAGTTTATGATGGAGATACTGGCCACAAAGTAGAAGCTGTGTTTGGAAAACATTCACAGTTACTCACTATTAACAGGAGTACAGTCATCACAGAGTGGATTGGGACACCTGAACACTTGTTTGTTGGGGGGAGGGACAAAGAAAGGAAAGCATTTCTATGCATACGATTTATTTCTAACACTTTTGTACTACCAACTATTTTTCTTGCAATAAAAATACAGTTCACCCTTCTCAAAGATTATCCATCCTTCCAGTGCTACAGATAATACCTCCCTGTTAACCGCCTACTATGTCTCACAATGAATGCTATGACAAAAAAAAAAAATTGATTTAATCACCACATCAGAAAAAGCTATCCTCCTCACACAAGCTTCTCTTTTCATAAACACCATCAAAATCTGTCTTTCATACAAAATACTTCCTCTTTGAAACACCAGGATAATCTTCTTGTCCTACACATTTATAAAGTTGCCAGAAGCATCCTGCCAATTAACTTCAAGTAACGTGAATCTTCTATAAGAACACACTAGTGCTGCTTTCACTGGCCATTCCACTCAGAGATTAATCTACTTGTGTTTCTAGTATAAAAGTGAACTACTCTGAACATATGAAACAAAAGTGAAATACATGATAGAATCAAACCCATGACTTACTGAGGCAGCTCCATTATTAAGAGTGTTGTGCAAATGCTACAACATGAGACAGAGCAGCTTTGCAAAGGCCATGGTTCATCCAGTGACCAAGGTAAAAGAAACAAAAAACAACTAAACAAGCAAACAAGAACATGTAAGAAAAGAACATTGTAAGAAAAATGCTTTATTCTCTCTGAATTTTGAAATTTATGAGATAAATGTATAAGACAGGCTATATAAATTAGCCAGTGAATTAATACAATTTTGCCACTCAGAATACCACTTCACTGACATGGCAATGAAGTAGATTGATGTGATCTTAAGCGTGCCTCCAGAGCGTCCCACTGCAAACTGCGGATAGACCTAAAGGCAGTCTTGGTCTCAGCTACTCCAGCTTATTTTCTGAGGGACTTCAGTGCAGATTTAGCACTAGCTATTCTCTCCTGTTCCCTCACCGTGCTCTGTAACTGCAATGAAAATGTCTTCTATCTGCACCACCTGTCTGCCACCCATCGCTGCCTACCCAATTAGCTGATCTACGTGCAGCTCACAGCTTACCGAGGCTCAAAGACCTAAAAACTCACTTCTCCAAAGCTTCCCACACTCTTCCCTCTGCCACATGACAGACCCAAGACAAACCTGGTGCCTTGCCTTACCACGTTGGCCATACACACTCTTCTTGGGAAGAGGGAGGAAGAGCAAAGATTCCAGCTCTCCTGGGAAGCATTCAGACCCCATTTGAGGACACAGAGATTGAGCTGCTGCAGATGACTGAGGTATAAAGTCATAGGAGAGAAAAACACTCACTCCCTAGTGGCTAAAGCTTTGCTCTTGCTTTGTAACACAAAGCACCAATGCTACCTCCAGGAGACAGGATCTATCTACCTCTGTCTCTCATGACTGCAGTTACAGAACCAGATGAAAAAAACAAACCAACCAAACACAAACAAAAAAACCCACCCAAACAAACATAAAGCCCCCAAAACAATCCACACAAACACATCCACAAAAAAAAAACAACAAACCAAACCAAAATCCAGTATCATATCAGAGCACAGGTCTCAGTCAACAAAATGCACGCTGTGATTTGTCCAACGCAGGAGGCAACGCTCACTCTCAAGGCAAACCTCTTCTCATACCTTAGGGGGATGAGTTTTGACAAGTTTTTCCCCAAGCATAAGTTTCAAGGTTGATTTATCGAGGAAAAATGAGAGGCTGAATGTGGTGGAGATCTCCTCTTAGAAGAATTACTGCTCTCTCCCACAAATGACATAGCTACAGCTTTCTCAGGCAGAGTCAATGGGGAAGCTTACTCTGATGGATGAAACTCAACCTTTTCATCTGTTTTTATCTGCATCAAGTACTTTGGAAAGTTTTTTATTCCCCCCTAATTCCTCCAATGCCCTAAGATTTGTGTAACTCCCTTTTACTACCATCTTTTTCTTTTTAAACAGTTGCTTTTGGTTTCCCTTCTAATTCCACTCTTCTTGAGGTAAGTACAGTGAGTATTGCGCTGATACGTAACTTTGCCACAAGAGAAACTCCTGCTTATTCTACTGGATGCTCAGGTCCACGCAGAGGCATCCCAGGCTACCTGTATCTTTTTCTTGAACAAAGGAGATGCAAGAGCCCAGTCAGCAAAGCAGGATCAACAAGAATGAGCTTCAGGGTAAGCTGAGAAAAAACCTGGGTCTGTGCAGACTTGCAGCCCAGCTCCGACTCTGCGATGGAGCAATCTCCCCCAAATCATCCCCTATCTCCCACCATCACATAATACAAAAGCAGAAGAAAAAAATAAAAACCTCCAAGCAGAGGATTAAGAATTAGATGTGTTTCCCAATAATGATTTTTTTTGTGCTTTTTTATCTTGAATAAGCCGGCAAACCTTTAGCCAATGTTATTGTCGGGGACGTTTAGGACTGCTGAGATACCCGGTGTACAGTGTGAGGCGACGGCACTCCTGTTAAAACAGCACTGAGCCCCCACATAAAGGCTCCATTAAGAGCGCAGCAGCCCCTCACTGGAAGAGGATGAAGCCACCACAATTTAGGGCCATTTAATTTCTGAAAGACAGCCTCTGTACTGGGATCCAACGTCCTTTAATTCAGCCACATTCGCGTCCTACCATTATCGTATTCATCTCAACTTTCCTGTAGATTCCCCTGGAGAAGGGTCCTTAACGAAGAAATCATCTGTCTTCGGGCTATGTAAATGGCTTATATTTACATCACTTTCTTGGCAACACAGGCACAGCAGACATAAAACACTGGATTTCCCCAAAATGGAGAAAATGTGCTACGACAGGCACCAACGCTGAAAGAGAGCTTTTAGGAGGCTGCTAATTGTGTATTTTTCCTGTCAGAAAATGTTATGTTTTATTTCTGAAGAACATAATCAAACAACTTTGCACTAAAAATAAAAAAGACAGTTCTGCAATGAAAACAAAGTAAAAAAAAAAAAAAGAGTTTTCCTGTTTATCTAAAATGTTACCACAGAAAGCCTTATTGTGTGGTTAAATGACATAATTACGCATGATTCCCAAAAACCCACAAAATGGTCAGCATTTTTTCTGCCTGAAAAATACCCACAGAATTTTAGCAAGAATGTCACACTACCAAGACATTTCTGCATCCAGACTGTTTAAATTAATGGTACAGCAGAATACATAGGCACAAAATAGAGAAGAAATAAATCGCTTTTACACCACCTAAAGTATCTGAAGATATTAAACTTTCTTGAATTAAAATCTAGTTTTATTATTCTCATTTACTTGGCCCAGCAATCCCAACTTAATGTATGAAACCAAGTGGGTCTCATTCTTTGCAAAGCACATGCGTTTCCCACATCTAAAACAGCTGGCACCGATACGAATATTTGGGATCATATGGCTTAAACACACTCCTGCTTCTCCAGCAGGAAACCATCTTTTACCCTAAGCAGAAGGATGACTGATTTCCTGACTGTTCCTAGTCTGCAGCCTTAAGACTAAAAGAAATGTGTTATTAACACTGGTAATTGGACTGTGAGGACTCCTAAATCACAAAGAATTATCAAACTTTTCTAACAAGAGAGAAAATGTAGGAAAATCACGCTTACCAGAGAGGGAAGCTTAAGAAGCACCAGTGATTCAGCACCCTGGATAAACTAAATTGGGCTCTAATGGCACAAAACACAACACTGAACAAATCCAGAGAAAAATCAACCAGACTTCTGAATTCATCTCAGGTTTGGGTTTGGTGGAATATTTAAATTTCAGATCTTGATTGCACCTCTGGGATTTCACTGGTGTAGCTGCAATTCTGAAGTTTCCATTATTGCTTAGTTCACTTTTGGATACAACGTGGCAAGACCTCAGCACATTAAATGTAGTGGAATCTTCATTAAATCAGCTGATCTTTTGCCACTTCCAGAAGTTTTCAACAATCCTTGAAAGATTCAGCTACTGCTGATTTCCCTTTCTCAGCTTCGGCAAAAGACCAATTCTAAATACAGAACATATTTCTGAGGCCAGAAACATTTTGATGGTGTTACTATGAGACAGGGTCATATTTAAGAACGAGGGTAATCAGCACTCACAGTTAACAACAGAATTCTTGTTGTTCAGAAACTCTAAATACATCATAACTAACAATCATTCTAAAAAAATATTAACTGGACTGAACTAAGGTGAACAGAAGAGATTCTCAACTACGTAAAATAGAAATGCATCAATTTTAAAAGTGAACTTAATCAGTCTAGAATGAGAAAAGCTGCAGGCGTGAAGCAGTGACTTATTTTCCACTCACTCTGCATTAGTAGTGTTTTGCTATTGCCTGGACACACCTATACAACAAACATTCTTATCGGCTAGATAAATGCAAAACCAATTTCGGTTCAAATACCACTAAACAAATAGTATTTGACAGTACAGAAATATCTTATGTTTGAGATTTTTTTTTTTTAAAGAAAAAACCAAACAGTTCTTCCTGTTACAGCTATATAATTTTTATTTTTTTTTTTTCACAGTATGCACATGTTGTCCTCAGAGTAAATCCATTTTACATTCAAAGTAATAACCGAACACGCAGATAGTTGTGAAGCCCTGGCTGGCACAACTCCCATGCAGTTCATGCTGGAGGTGCCAGTGACCAGGCCAATGCTCCGCACGGGGGCTGCAACACCAGACCTGGCCACAGCCACCACCTCCTCCTCTCTAAGAGCGGGGTCACTGCCCAGGTGGCCTCTCACACCACTGCCTTCTGACCTTAGAGGTGTACCCTGCCGGGACTAGAAGAATCACCTCATCACTTCTGCTCTTGGCTCCATCTCCATCAGTCTCTTGCCTGTTTTTATCCTGGCACCTGTAAAAACTCGCTTAGCATTACCTCCCATAACTTTGCAGATCTGACCGTGAGTTCGTCTTGTTTACTTGTACCCAACCAAAACACAACCGTGTTCTTAACAAAACCAAAAAAGACCAAAACAAACAAACAAACATCACACATAAGGAAAAAAAGAAAAAAAAAATAAATATCACTCTGATTTGGGTATGTTAGATTTTATCCAAACAGGCAGATGACCAAAAGAACCACTGAACAGAATCTGGAGGCAAGAAACACTGCAAGAATGTGTTTGTTTTAGGCGCATCACACTTCCTCACAGAAACCTGAACGAGATTCACATGTACCTTCCAAATTAGACAGAAAAGGCCACCCATCCTACAGGAACATTCATCTGAAGATCAGAGTGGCACGCTTTAATCAAAGGCAAACAAAACATGCAAAATATTAGCCGCTTTCTCCCACTGATTTCTTTCCACAGGAACCTGTGCGTCCAGTCTGAAACTACAACTCATCTGGATCATAATTCGAAGCAATTTCATAAGCAACAGGTCCTGCAAGACAGTAACAAATAAAATCCCAACATACTCAGTTATATATTTCTAAATTTCCAAGTTATAGGCAGTATTAATTCCTATGCAAGCCAGGGAAATGAACAACTCATAAATGGGAAGGCTTATTCCGGATCTATAGAATACAGAATTGTGCCAATGGCTTCAGTAAGTGCATGAAAACAGCACATTATAGGAGGTAGGGTTTTTTTCTCCCTTTTTACCATATCCTGATATTTAAGGCTTAATTTTCCATTTGTTGTCTCATACTCATTTGCAGACATCTACAAGCAAAGCTTTTTATAGCTCACTTGCTCTCCAATTCTCAAACATCTCAAGTTAGTCTCTCTAACAGTGCTGCCTGGTGCCAGCCACGGCAGATTCCTCAGAGGCAGCTGTAACACACAGAGGTCTGACAGCAAAACCCCCAATGGCCACCTCAACAAGCCTGGGCACACCCACGCCGGAGAAGGAGAGGGGGACATGTCACAAAGCAAAGGAACTCCTGCAGACTAAGCACTGCACTATGGTCACATCAGACTTCAGAATCACACTCCAGAGTGCTGGTAAAACCCGTAATTAAGTCATGCACGGAAAGTGGAAATTCTCAAACAGCGAAACGACTCACTAAGTTTCTTCAAGTCCAATTTTATCACAATTTGATTGGCATACATATATCATATTCTTAGGCAAGCCAGGTAAAATACACACTTCTCTAGTGTTGCACTAAATATATCTTTGCAGCCACTGCCAGCTGCACATACTGGGGGCAGAAGAGTGGGAAAATAAAATATTTTTCCATTAGTCCCATTTGCTGCTAGTTCTACTCATGTAGCTTTACTAAAATAGGAACACAGAGTGAAAACTGACTACAAGAAACCAAAAAAAGGGTGGGGGATGAATAAAAAAACCCACTACCTTAAACAGCGAGTTCAAGATATTTTAGTAACCCCCACCTTAAGACAGCAAGGCAGGAGAAAATACACTTTAGCTTCCTTAATCATTGATAATTCTTTTTTGTCTCAAAGACTAAGTTTATAGTGTCACTAGTTTTGTTTCAGCATTTATTAGTTTGTTAATAACAACTGTTCAGGATGCTCAAGAGAGCACACCCAGGAGAGGTACCTCTCAGTATGCTGTCCAGTTTCCCATCCCCAGCCTCCTAGCGAGGGTACAGTATTATTTTCTGCTATTTCCTATTAGGTAAAGCTGTAAGAACTCATAACTTATCGAATCTTTGCTATTTAAATAAAATAGATAAATATAGCTCCCCTATTTTTGTCTTCAGGCTGCACACACATGTTCTGTAGGGTACGTACACACACATGCTCTCTGCTGCAACAGAGCAGATTACTGAGACTGTGTTTGTACAATTTTTAAACAAAGTAAAAAAAAAAAATGGCTATTGCTTCACTTATGAGAATTCTCTACTTGGCTCTTAAAAGCAGAGAAAAATCAAGACTTTTGAGCTGGCTTCGTGTTCCCATTCACAGGCCAACCTGCGTTGGAAATGTGGCTGGTCAAAACAATATTAAACCACAGTCCTGTAAATTTGTAACAAATAATAGGATAAATTAATTGGGTTTAAGTAGTAAAGGTGTACTCATAACATTTGTCAAGTATTTGATCTGTGCATCCTTCTGTTCACCTAGATAGTTAGGCTATTTTAAAATGTGAAAAGTTCTGTTTTTAAGCTATCGGCATCGGTCTGTATGCTTTAAAACCCTATTTAATCCCAGTTCTGAGTAAACATCAAACATCCCACAAATACTAAAACAAGAAAGGAATTTTAATGAGAAAACAATCAAGAACTTCAAGTAGTCCTAAGGAATCCATTAAAAGTTTTTCGGGTTTGTTTTTGTTTAAAGGAAATGGTGCAAAATGTCCCTGCAATCCCAACGTTCCCAAGATCGCAATCTGAAGGCCCCCTTAGATGCCATGCCTTAAAAGGCAAAAAGAGTCTAGACATACTGGTAAAACAGAACATTAAAAAAATAGATGTAGGCCAGAACATTAAAAGAGCTCTGCCAGCTGTACCGGGGAATGCATGAAACCTTCAAGTCCGTCTTGCTGTTTAGACTGTCTCAGAAGCGTTACACAGCAGTATCTCACCCAAAATAGAAAAGAGCCCACGGACTTTTGTTGCGTAACTCTAAATCCACCTACTCGTGATTTTATAACTGAAGAACAGATCTGCCTAAAGACTACAAACAAACCTGGCACCCTGCAAACAGATGACTATCAAACCTCATTAACAACACAAAAGCCCTAAGACTCTGGCAACAATGCCTTCACCTTCTCCGCCAGGATTCCCATTGTGCTGCCACCAGGAACTAAATGTACTGAACATCTCAGAAATTTTTAACAGGAATTTAGAGTTTACTGACGGTAGGACACCAGCCCATGGCCTGACAGTAGTTGAGGGACACCAAGAAAGAGACCAAAACCCATTCACCTTTCTGTGATAAGACAACCATAGTCTTATCTTCAGCTGCCCACAGAAACCAGAAAAACTGAAGCTAAACAGAGTTCTCTCATCATTCTTCCGTCTGTGATGTGTCAATTTAAAAATATTGCCACACAGCAATGGAGAACTACAATCTTTAAAGAGAAATTTTTCCAAGAAGAAATCAAGAGTTTCAGAGACACTGAAGAAACATGGTTTACCTAAAGAGAATTGCTACACATATTTGTGTATTACAAATTTGATCCTTTTAATATAATATTTAAAGGAGTCTTTTTCTAAGATCAAACGCCAAAGATCCCCGGTGCCCACTGTCATACTTAATAGCTTCCGAATGAGCAGCTGTAAATACCACTGAGAATCAAAGCTCAATCTACAGCACACAAAATCAACAAGGATTTCTTACATGCACATTTACTGTTTGGAAATTCTAAGGGAATAAAAGATGGAAAATTAATCGCAGAACAACTATAAATTACCGATGCAATCCTAGGATGTAATAGGAGAGATACCTCCAGCAGAGGCTAGAAAAGTGACATGTCATCATACACCCTGGTAGGACACACTTGAAACGTTACCCGCTACTCAGATTGTGCCTCCTGAGAAAGGATTACCGCAGTCACAGGGTGGTGCAAGGAAGGGCTGCTGGATAGCCCCAAGACCAGAGAGCATCTCTTACCAGCAGAGTCCAAAACAATTTCGTCCTGTCTCGTGTAGCAAGGTGAAGGCTACCTGAGGGTAAACAGCTGTTTTAAGCTGCACAAAGGTGTACGGAGTAGTTAGAAGAAGTGGCACCATTGACACAAAAAAATGGCTATAAATTCACTAGAACTGAGTTCATACCAGAAATGAGGAAGGTTTCTACACCTGTGAAGTACAGAACAAATCAACAAAAGCTAACCTTAACATCCAACTATCACTTACGGGAAAAAACTGTCAGGTACAGGTCTGCCTGTGACACTGAAGCTCAGATGTCTCCTGCAGTGCTCTGCTTCTCACCGACACCACTGAATGCTCTACATCAAGACCGATGACCCAACCACTATGAAAAGACCTTACCATGCAGAGAACATCATCTACTGACCTTTATTTGGTACAGTCTGGTTTTCTGTAGCTTAGTCACATAAAAAAACAAATTTCTGTAAAATCCAACTTTACAGTTTTGGTTTTAATGTAAAAGGAATCTCCATTTATTCACACTGCATTCAGTGGCCAACTGAACGGCCAACTTCTGCAGTTTACAGAATGACAACGGCCTGAAAAGTACCTGGCTCCCCGCTCTAATAACCCTCAAGTGAAGCAGATCAAGAGCCACGCTGCGGTGCAGCTGCAGAGGAGCGCTGCAGACATCCAGGGAGCAAGGAGTGCGGAAGGCTCAGACAATGCCACAAGACATAACACACCAATCTGGGGTGGGAGGCCAGCGACTCCATCCAGTGCTCCCCTCTAGAAGTGATCAGAATGAGATACTAAACGGAAAGCACAAGGCAGCAGCAATAATTAAATATGAGATTACTGAACACCTCATAATAGTTTTGAGCCAGATTCTAATATTCAGCAATTAGCTTACTCCTTGGAATGTAAATGTTACTACTCTAATTTTTAATATAATTAAAAATGAGAATTCTCAATAGTCTTATTGACCACATAGACATGTACTACAAGCTTTTTTGAATTTAATTTTCTTTAGTGCAGTAGATCCTGATAGCAAAGAATTTTAATGTAGTCCTGTCCTTAACCAGCCTCTGGATCTGAAAATGTATAATGACAGTAAGGCACAAAACAACTTTTTCCAAAGTTCAACTACTCTCTACCAATGAAGATGAAACTTCTTATTCCGAAAATTGTGAACACATGAACTGCAATTCCCACCAGATTTCATCTAGCTCAAAATCTCGCCTCCACTGATGGGCAACAGCATATGCTACAGAGAACAAGACGAGAGGAGCATGCAGGGATACTTCCCAGTACAATCAGCAACTTGCGGCTCGGAGACCTCCCAAGCAGAAGTATGGATTTTTGTAGCATTTGGAAAAGACACATGAAGAAAAAAAGTGTAGGGCTGTCCGAGCCACAGAGGTCATCACTAACCACCACAAATGCCACCCTCTTTGAAGCTAGCACATCATAAGGGTTTTCTGACGCAGGCTACTTCCACCAGAAGGCTGCTCTCTGATCTTACTGCTCCAGTGAAACCATCCCTAACTACCAGCACTGTCGAAAGAACTCACCAGACACAATTTTTTCACATCTATTGTCCCAGTTGCTGAGGGTGATGTGTTACTTCAAGTGCTTGTGAAAAACTGGCAGGATCCTGGTGAGATCCAATGAGGCTCCCAAGAGGATCCTGCCTGGTTTCCTCATAACTCACCTGGTGGCCGGATGAACAGCTCACCTGGAGTTACAGTTCCCAAAGAAACCAGGGAGCAGAAAACAGGCAGTCATGATTCACCATAGGAATTTCAGTGGGAAATGTATGTCTGTGCCCAACTTTATTGATAGCAACATCCTTTAAGGTGCAGAATTATAACAATCAATGTAAAATAATTACGCATTTAGAAAAGCTAAAGAAAAAAAGCAAGGGAAAAAAAACAACAATCTCGTCTAAAGTGAAAACCATTTCCAACAAAGAGGTGGTACCTGCTAAACAGCTCATCCCTTTTGGATGACATCAAGGGGCCCCTCCTGATTCCTCACATAGTAAACACCTTTCTTCAGAAGGCACACTCAGACAGAGGAGAGAGTCTCCCTAGGAAATTCAAGGGAATGTGGAAGAAATACTGAAACAAAACAAATCATTTGAGGATGTCCATAGAAAAGTTTCCAAGAGGTATCTGATTATTGTACAATAATCTCCATGGGTATTATTAAAGCCCACAAAATCATGAGAAACATTAAACCATGGCAGAGAGTAATGAAAATAAACTCTGAAGAGCTTTGCTGCTCTGGTCTCCAAGGACAGCTATCTAATCTCTGACATCTGCCATATGGCAAGGTACGGCTCCACCGAAATGATGGAAAGTCAGCTGAGAATTTCCACCTAGGCTTCAACTTCCCCAAAGGAAAAGTATTTCTTTGGTACACAAGTCTGGCTTCTCCCTGACTTCCATTTCAAGTTCAAAAACTCGTTTAAAACAAACAAACTCACGAACAAAACAAGCACGAGAGCTCTACACTATTTATTTTCCCCGTGTGTTCATTTATTTCAGATTGTTTATTTATATCCCACTTGCCTGATGACCCCCCAATCAGGTGTCTCAGTCACCCCCTCGAGCAGCCCTGAAAACTCTCCTGGTACAGACCAACACTCACCACCTTCCTTCAAGCTGCTACTTTAAAAGAAGCTTACAGCTCCAGCCCCAGTTACAGCAGATGTTTCCTCACAGATCCAAACGAACACAATTCCAGCTTTTTAAACAGAATAAGACAGGCAGAAGACTACTTTCTGAAAAGCTCACCTAACAATAAAAATTTCAAAAAGAGGAAAATCGGTTCAATACTAAGCTGTTCCACATGGGTCCTTTTTATTACTTCCTCACTATTCTTCATATTAAATATTACTGACCAGGCAGACATATGTACTACATAACTGTTCAACTTAGCCTCAAATATTAATAAGAAGCCCTAAACGGTAGAATTCAGTTTTCGTAAGTCTGCATATCCAATTTAAAATTTACAAAAAACATAATGCTATTCAAACTTTTCTGGAAGTCAAAATAAGACTCAGAAATACGTTGCACAATATTATACATTAATCATAATCATAACCCTTTATGTCAGTGCCTCTTGAATGGACATTTTAGGGAACAGTCTCTCAAAATATTAAGAAGTAAGAGTTTAAACTATTCTCCCCTCCAGCAGCACTTAAATTACTCCACATGCTTAAAATGTCATACTGCTTTCCACCTTGCAGTGACTCCTGTAAATGTTCTGAATCAATAAAGACAACTCTACAACAAAATAATTGAGTCCACAATCACCTATTTTCAGTCACTTGTTTGGGGGTTTTCCCCCCGCATCCCCTGTACCTTCTGCTTGTGACAATCAAAAATGGACATTTGGAAGAAGAGCCACTTCAGCACCATGCCCAACAGTTCTCCTTCATATACGGCACTGTGAACTAATTGGTGAAGTCCTTAGAAAAAACAGCACTGTATGTCTTGAGCTGATAACTTGGTCTGCCAATCATGGATGTATTTTAAGACAAATCCTGATGCTAAATGAAGCACAGGCATTATCTCTTCTGTACTTTCTATTTACTAGAATGTATTTGGACACTTTTTATCCTAAACAATACTTGTCTTTTTATTTAGGTTTTCTTGTGTGCAATAAAAGGAGTTCCTCTCTGTTTTTAAGAGCTAGAGTTCTATATACTACGGACTTCAATATATTTTAGTTCCCATAGCATTTTTGTAAAGGTATTACTAAACATTACAATTAAAATAATTATACTTGGCAAATAAGCAAATTAAGGGCACTGTGGAACACGTTTTCTCTTTTCTTTCTTTTCCAAAACTGCTCAGCTTTCCATCGGTTTGCAAAATTCAGTAGTCTGCTCTATCAGTCATCACAAGGAATTAGACAGAGCTTCCTGTGAGTATGGTTGTACAGAAACTAAACGCGTTGAGATGGTAGACACACTTCCATCCAGTACTAGCCCATTTAATTTGTTAACTTCTGACCCCGTGGATTCATACACTCCGCAGCAACCAGGCGCAACAGCTCAGATCACTCTTATTAAAAAGGCACAAAACGTTACTTGGTTCCCCTGAAGACACTAATCTGCACGTATACATCTTCCTAATGATGTGCTGCAAGTAGTGACGTCTCTGTCCAACAGACAAGAACACTCCCCTGTCTGTAACTCCAGCACCGTGTGGTTTTCCACCCATCTTTCTTTACAAAACTTAAAAAACTAAGAGATGTATTCCACGTAACTTTGCAACTTGTTTCAAGCAAATGAGAGTTTAATAACAAAGGATCAGCTTACTCACGATCAGTAATCTCTCATTTTAATTACAAGCTTTTGTGACATGACTTGCCACAGTTATCAGTGTACTACAGAAGGGATCAGCAGTACGAACAGAAACAAAAATCCCGAGGGCAGATTATTTCAGCAGCACCACCCCAGGATTTCCACCGCACACAGTTTTTAACGGTTTGAAGACAAGTAGATGTTGCACGGTGATGACAGACTCTTTGGCTTCGGTCCTGAGAACACATAAGCAAATACAGCTATTCCTTGTTGTTAGACTACTCAGGTAACACGCTTGCTGCTACCACTTGCAGATCACAGATCCTATTCTACACCAAGGACGTGAGGAAAAAAAAAAAGAAAATCGCACTTTCAAATCCTGGATTTTACTAGTTATTCACAAAAAATTATCACAGATTCATCACTGCAGTTGTCTATAAATTTGCATTGCTGTTGAACCTAGGATAATTTGAATGCATTTTACACAAAGCCTGTACATGCAAGCTTTGTCTTGTACTAACCAGCAGTGGTTTAAAATACTGAAGTTATAAATATGAAACATTAAAACATTTCTGCCACCATAGTCCTCAAAGCACTTTCTCATTTTGAGGGAAAACAATATGTAGTACCCTGTGAGAAACTACTTAAAAATTTACTTCAAGCTTACCGACATTTTCATAAAACCTTTAAGATATCCTGAAAAACACACTTGTTGATTTAAAACACATTAATACCCAAGCGACTTTGAAAACAGATCAGATGAAGACAAACATCAGCACCATCAACAGAAAAAAACGACAAAACGCGTAGGCGTTATTACACTTTAGCTACTATGGTGCTGCAACACTTCCACCGACTTCCAATCAACCGAAGAGTTCAGCTGTTCAAAGTACATCAACAAACACGTCTTATATTTTATTTCAGGATTGAAAACCGTGTGTTTGTCCTTTCCTGCAGAGTTTCTTTTCATCCATTCTGTTCACATAAAAGAAGTGCAGCCTCTTAAAGCTGAGCACGAGCGCTTTGAAGGCACCGAAGGTGACCCGCAGAGATAACCCACGCCTGCATCCCCTCACCTGGGCACTTCAGGTGGTCACCCCCACCCTGGGGCCCTCGCCGGGGCGCACACCGGCAGCGGGGCAGGGCAGGGCACACCCCCCCCAGGCCCGGCAGCGGTCCGGCCGGGATGCCGGGGCAGTGTCATCTGCTCAGGAGCGGTGGGCGCCTGCAGCCCCCACCACGCCGCTGCACAAAGCCTCCACGGAAATGTTCTTTCAACTTTCATCGAAGTGAAAGAACATTTAATATTTAAACTGAAGTATTTACGTACCGAGAAGTTACCCGGGTTTTTTTGTTGGTTTTTTTTTACCTATACAAAAGCAGTAGCGGTGGAGTTTCCCGAGGGCACGGGCAGGCCCTGGCATTCCCACTGAGGTAA
>VWZK01013462.1:251776-279039 GCA_013396935.1 Baryphthengus martii | reverse complement strand
CAGGCACCTGCCCCGGGCGGGTTCCCAGTCCCGCGGCCGGCGCCGAGGCGGCCGCCGGGTCACCGTGCTCGGCAGGAGCCGTCTGGAGATCACAGTTGTTGGCTCTCGGCGGTTTTGGCACTTGAGGAGGCGTTAGGGGTGTATTGCACTAAAGGCTTTTTGTCTTCGGGGTTTGTAAAACGCAAGGATATCAACGACACCGACATTTTAAATTGTAACTCGGGAGTGAATCCTTCGAGATACACTGAGCAGTTCGCGCTGCTCAGAATTACACTTTCAAGCTGTCACGATGCTGTACCCACAGTCGTTCGAGTATTAGAAACCTTCAGAGTACTCTTTTGTATCAGAAACATCTTAGAGTGTAATTTTAAATAGTGAACTTTTCCAAGTAAACGGTGCCTAATCATATTTTGCAGACATTTTTTCTCTTGCTGTGCAACCACAAATAAGGAGAAATTGCAACATAACTTGGCAAATACAGGTGTATCAAATGCAGCTGAAGGAGGTTCTTTAACGTGGAGAGGGACAGACAGACGGTACAGCACAGACAGAGCTGAAATTCATGTCAATGTTGTATCTTGCCCTCTGCCATCTTCATCAGACAGATCCCTTGCCTTGTCATCGGCAGTCTACACCGATTACTCTTCCTTCACATTAATACAGGACTTTCATGTGTATTAGTTTTTCTATGATCTTCCTCTGACCTCCAAGAGTCTTTCTTACCTCTACAGTTTTTCTATTTTCCATGAGCACTTTGGATTACCGACCTTGTGATTTCCTTTATAGTTATCTTTGTGTTTTGCTTAATCTCTCCGTTTCAATTCTCCTGAAGCCCCCTTAATCCTCCCTTTAGAGGGCTCTGCCTGGTACCATGTGATTTTTAATTTCAAGAGATTTTTCTTTGGCCTCTGTATAAATATACCCTATGAGTCCGAGAGCACACCAGGAACCCTGCATGGATAAAGAGTTGGCTTTTAGTCTACCATGATTAGTCATTGCTTGGTTAACTGGAGACACAGATGACAGTGTGCAGCCACGAGAAGTCTTTTCATAGCTTCTCTGGTACACCCTGGTGCTGGAAGAGGCTGTTATTCTCAAGCAAGATGAAAAGTTAGGAGATATGCTTAAGAAAACAAGAACATTGCCCTCTGGTGAAGGGCAAACGGCAAGAAAAGAAAAAAAAATGGCAAGAAAACATGAGCAAGCCCTGGAGAAGGCTGGAAAGGCTGTTGCCTAACAATATGAAATCATAAACATAAGAGGAAAATCCTGGATTTCCACAGGGCCGGTCATGATGGACTAATAGGTTTTTACAGTGTCTTATTTCAGTTCTTGTGTAACTCCAGGGAAATCGGAAGTCTCAAAAAGATCCTTTTCTTGCAGGAAATGTATCATGGGTAGGTGGCTGCTACTTCTGAGACCTTCTCCAGATTCTTTTTAACTTAAGGCTCCAGAGCTGTTTCAGGAACAGGATTTCCACATTTACCTACAGAGACATTGGTAATTTGTTCTGAGGGACTGCTGTGGCGGTTCTAGAAAACTACCCTGAGCAAAAGAATGAGAAAACATTTTTGAAACATCCAGCAAACATTACTTCGATTAATCCTTTGCAGTTCTAACCAAAGCACATCGGTATGTTGAAGGGGACTCAAGGTACTTCATTTGCAGACGGCAAATGAAGGACAAAGGGAGAGATGGTTGAATGATTTAAGAAAAAGGCCCGGTGATAAGAGAGCTTGATTCTGGTTTCTGGTGTAGCTACTGCCTCCTGCATAGCCTTCAGCAAACTTCACAGGAAAAACCTGAGTGTTAAGAAGCGAAGGACGCAAAGTTTAAACATATTTAAAATCATCAGAGCGTTCTGAGAACGTCGCGAAGCACAGAAACAGCGAAACCCCTCTGTTCTTTAGTGAGCTGCCTGCCCAGGTAGCGAGCGCACAGCAAGTGCTCTTTCTGCTCTTCCCAAAGCGTTATTTGAACAGTTGGGAGGCAGGTTTCCAGCGAGCGTGTTGACAGTGCCACTGACCGCGGTTTCACAGACATTCCAGGCAGCTCCCCGGGCAGCGGGGCGTCCGCGCTGCCGCCCAAAGCCGCGCTGCCCCTCTCGGCACCACGCTCCGTACAGCCAGCGTGCCCCTTGCTACGGATGGCCCAGCGCCAATACCGAGCCATACTGGGGGAGTTTCTGGCATCCTCCTGGACGGGTGGGTGGGCTGGACAGACTTGGCAAGGCCCTGTGAGGTTGCTGCCAACATTTTACAAAGGAATCCCTTACACACATTCTTGCCTGATACGGCACCTTTTCAGCCTGCTCTGTAGCACTCGAAGGAAAAAAAAATGTCTACGTTTAATATGTAAATAAAAGTACTGATCCAGTAAAAAGGTCATTGCATTCGTCCAAGGCAGATCACATTACTTTCAGATAACTTTGTTTTTACCAGTTCATAGGGCTTTCAGGCGCAGCTTGCCATTTCACTGTGGGGCTGCATATCAAGCTAGGAAAAGGGGGAAGCAGGTCAGTGATCAGCACTTCAGACACCATGACAGTACCAGGCTAATCAGATCATGGAACTCACCAGAGAGGACTTCATATCCAGCTAATATATGACTGAATAGTGAAAATAAGGAAGAAACAGCACACAGGGAAGGCAATCCAAGTGACACTATAATTCTTAAAGAATTACAGATCAAAGATCTGTATTTTTACAGAGAGTTTAAGACAGCTTTGACAGAATTAAAAATTCCCCATGAGAAAGAATCTCCAGGAAAGTGGTGATAAATTAAAACCAACTGGTGGTTTAGGTGCAAAGAGCAGTGGAAAGAGAATCTTAAATGTTATCACTGGACAAAGCAACCATCACCTCTCAACTTTCATCTCAGCTATTCATACAGTCTTTAATAAACATCTTTAATAAACCTGTGAATTTCTTGAGTTCACTTCAGTAAGCACATGTAAGTTTTATTTTTCAAGATTAAAGCATGTGATTATTGCACCTGAAAAGGAGTATCAATTTAAACCTGTATTTTTAAAGCTGCATTTATGTAGTTTTAACACACTTTAAAGTATTTTAAAGTTTATACATAAATTTTTGTAGATCTGAATGGTGCTTATTAGGAATGGTGTTTAAATGTCATTACGAGCGTGAAAGGAATTAGAATCCTAACAGGAAAGTTACATCTGTGCAGTACCTGAAAAGAGCCAAGAGGTTCTTTAAGAAAATGCTCCGGTATTTCCACATGACCTACGAAAGGGAAGGAGCACTGGTGTGCTGCCAAATTCCAAGAGAGCTGAGCAGCGATTAGAGTTTAACTCTGGCATCAGAGAGGAGGGGTTTTTTCCTCCTGAATTTCTCAATAGAAAAATGCTGAAGCTTTTTCTCAACTTTACAGTTGTGGATAAAAAAATTCAAACCCCACCTCACCCTAAAAAGCTAATAAAGAACTTGCTTTAGGAAAACACCTAATAAAGCTTTAAGTGCCCTGCCTCAGTACATTGTCCATTGTCACTGTGTGGGAGCGTGGCATGCACTTTGATTCTGTAGCCATGAGCAGCATGGGAAGGAAGCAA
This sequence comes from Baryphthengus martii, assembly GCA_013396935.1. NCBI lineage: Eukaryota > Metazoa > Chordata > Aves > Coraciiformes > Momotidae > Baryphthengus > Baryphthengus martii. The sequence continues at coordinate 275,471 of VWZK01013462.1, read as the reverse complement.
ACAATTTTGCTGAGTCCGAGTCAGGAATTAAGAATAGCAGGAATTAGGTGCAAGTTCTGATATGGATAACTGGATGGAATGGTAGGGAGTCATGCAGTCAGTTATCTCTAACTGGTAGAGGATAACTGCTGCTGAACAGTGTGATGATTCCTACTTGACCATGCCCAACCACAGCTGAAGTAGCACTGTGCAGCCTCTCAGGCTAAAACCACTCGGCATAAAGGCATCTCAGGAACAATAAGAACTTAATTGCTCGGCTAGGAGTCAGCAAAGTCCTGCCAGTTGAGAAAAGCACCAAGAGAAGCAGAGAGGAGGACAGAAAGAAACTAATCTGAAGGGCAGCCTACAAAACCTCCCGGTGAATATCCAGGGAAGTTTCACAGGCTGACAGCAGTTAGTGCCTGCTTCTCAAATCTGATGGTTTGGTGGGGTTATGTGAGGCACATAGTGACACAGCACAGCGAGTGACTCTCTTGGCTTGTTAGCTAAAAAGGTGCAGCTCTAGTAACAGTGCTAGTGATTCCCATCCCTATCCCACATATATATTGTACTTTATATACACATTATACTGTAACAGACACCTTACACTATCACATCATCACAACACCTTCACCTGTATTCCAGCCCTGATGCTTTGGAAAATAAACAGAGCAGCCCTGGAAGGCCCTACAGGGCTCGTGTGCTTGTGTGACAGATTCTTCTAATAAAAGCCTCATGGGGCAGCCATCAGGTCCCACAGTTGGGACTAGAAGACCATGGTGCCTGGAAATTACCACAGAACCTGTCCCAGGGAGCTGTATGGGGTTGGCTTTAAAGGTGACAGGTAAATGTGTCACTCCTGGAATTTCATCATCACTATCAGGAAACAGTTATTTCTTCATCAAAACCACACCAGCCAAAAGAAAAACATCCCAAAACCCAAGAAAGGCAACACTGCCAATATGATTAGTTAGACCCCTCACTTTGCAGACTTACAAACATGACTTTATACACTATTAACAATGAGCCATTCACAGAGAAACTTTTTCTTTTTACTTCAGGATTAGAGATGGACACCTCCTTCAGTATTGTCTACTGGTCTAGTTTGTTTTTAACCCTGCCTTCATCACTGATGAAGTAGTAACTGACTTCTTTCACCTCCAAAAACTTCTCAAGACATCAGCAATCTGCAAGTGCAAGAGAGGGGTTACCTTGCAACCGCAGCTGGGCTAAAGGCAGCTGACATTACACATAGCAGGGAGATCGAATTAATTGCTATACAAAATAGAAGCAAAACCTCATATGCTTACCAAAAGTGCCAGTAGACTTTTAATGGTGCTGGGAACCAGCCAAGACTGTGGGTTCTATTTCTTTTGAAAGAATCCTGTATAATGAAGCACACTGAAAAATATGCAGAGAGACTGACAGCAGTGTTTATTTTATTCATGGCACTACATTTATTCAGGGAATAGAGGACAAAGAAAAAAACACCCTAACTGAGCAAAAAGGTAGTCTTCCATTAATACCATAAAAACACACAGGCCTAGAACAGAAGGTCAGAAAAGACTAGTTTCTTCTGACTGTGTGGGCATGGTCATGCTGCCCCTGTGATACCCAGTATTTTTATAGCAAGAGATGAAGTGTGTAGGGTACAGCAGGCCTTTCGAAGGAAAGAGATGATTTTTATTTTTTGAGGAGGTGGGAAGTTGAAGGGGAGGATGAAAAACATGGCTTATACAATTTTTTATAAGCAAAGTTTTAAAGGTCCCTTAGCAAGCTTAAAAAAAAAAAAGATGAAGTATACACTCACTACATTCTTTCTTTCCATGGATGAAACGGGCCAGCGAAAACAACTGACCTCAACTGTTTTAATACTGGGTTTGTTGTTACGTAACCAAACCAATCGGTTGCCTGCACTTCTGGTGGGGAACTGCAAATGTTAAAGTATTTCATTTTTTTAATCATCCTTCTGAATTTTACTTACAGCTTATTGCTAACATCAACTAGCATGACAATTGTTGAAAGATTATTCCTTTTTTTCAACAGCACTTAATTCCTCCATACAACAGAACTTCATATTCAGTTAATGTGGCTCACTCCCTTGCGGAGTATTTCTTCAGTTACATGGGTCTTCCACATCAGAGTTCTGGTGGTTTTTTCTTTCTTTCTTTTTTTTAAACAGGAAAAATAATTTTAAGTCTTCCATCACTGGCTATAAACTCAAGACAGGCATACAGCCCCAACTCCACAAAGCCATATACAGTGGAACTAATAAATCCTGATTCCTTGCAGACTTCGGTCTTCTCTTCCTACCTTCCCCACCTCACCCCTCCCACCGAGCCCAATGACCCAGCACCCTCCCAAGGGTCCCTTTTCACACACAGCAGGCTTAGCTCCTATTTATGTCCTCCAACTACTGCTTGAGCAGAAGGAAGTGAGTGTTATGCCAGGTTCCATGTGTGCAGACCGACAGATTTTTGTTTGGCCTGTCTCGCCTAGGAACAAGCCAAACTTACTTGGCAATCCCCACCTAAAGCAGAGGAAATCTTTGGATTTATCGTCTCCACCAGACCACTAATTTTCATGCAACCGGTATTAAGTCAGCTATCTGTGAGATCTTTCTTATTACTGAAGTCAGCCAAAAGACCTGAAGTTATTTTTGAGGACATGGTAGAATAAGATGGATCACAAACGCAAAAGCAGAGGAAAAAAGAGTGCTAAAAATATTTGAAATACGACAGTATTCTTTTAATAGTTGTATTGTACTTCTGTTCAGCTAAAAGATGACTTGGAGAGGTTCTGACAGGCTTCAGCTAAATTTGAAATATTTCAGATCCTGCCAATTTCGCTGGCAATTTTTCAGTTCAGCAAAACAACATTGCAAGATACTGGTCAAAACATCCTAACACAGCTAGTTAAAAGAGTTGCTAATGATAGCTGCCTACTGACAATCCAGGATTTTTCTGGGGCACGTGTGCTTTTCCCAGGAAAATAAACCCGTGTGTAACAATTCGGGTTTACAACATACACAAATTTCAGGATTAGCTCAGTAACCCCAATCTCTTACCTGTATCAAAGGCTACTACACCACTTGGTTGTTTCAAAACCAGCCCATTACAACAGGAACTGTTATTACCAAAGGATATTGGCAGCTGACAGCTGTTGAGTACTTGTGAGTTGAGTTGCACAGTGCGATTACAGCACCGATGGCAAAAGCCTCTCTCACTCTCCTTACTGACCTCCACACCTAAGCTAGAGAAATCCAGATCTGGGTTTGGCTGAAAGTACCAAGAGCTCTCTCCCCAGCCTTTTGCTTTGGTTTAAGAGATTTTCATGTAGTCAGTGACTGATCCAAGTTTGCTCCACAATGGAAATGTGCGTTAAATCTGCGTTCAGACACAGACTTTAATTACTGGGTCTCTGCCTAAGCGTCTATCACCCTCCCACAACACGTGCCCACCATTCCTGTTTGCGCTGTGACCATGCTGCGAATTCGCTGTACCTGGCTCAAGCCACCCCTGACTGCTTTACAGGGCACCCAAAAAGCCAGTGTCAGATCAAAAAACTGGGCCAGGCTCTTTCACAGGGGCAAACGGGCAACATAGGGCAGGACAAAAGTTGTAGCCAGTCACTTGGGCCAACGCATGCAAATCATACAGCCTCTAGTCCCCAAGACTGTGAGTGCTGTGAACAACAGCAGAGCTGATCTGGTCCAAGCCTCAGTAGCCACCCACTCATTATCTTTTCAGCGGTCTTACTCCCTCTGCTCTGTCAACTAACTCAGTTCTAACACTGTCGTTCCATTCTCTCTTTAAAAGGAAACGTCCCTGGTTTTTGGAGTGCTGCTATCAACCTCCTCAGCGCCAGAGATAGACAATTGCTTGTTTCCTTTTCTCCAGAAATTCAATATTTTACTGAACATTCTTGCAAATACCAATGCAAGACTATTCCTAGCACCTTTTAGTTGCAAACACCCTTCTGGCATATTTTGAACGAGTTTTTTTTTTGTGTTTAAGTATTTAGCAAATTTGAGACAAAAATGACATTTTTACATGCATTATAAAGCTACACTGAGTGTACATAAAACCAATTACCAACAGTTTCAATAGTGAATATTCACACTGAAAAATTAAACACTTTTCAAAGGCAGCTTGTGCAAACTAATTCAGCTTTCTTATTCACAGATAAAACAGTTTTCTTTTAGTGCTGGACACCGCTATTTCAGCGTTTGTTCTGAAAGAAAGGAACCAGAGTGCCTTAATTAAGACAATTCAAAATTAGAAAGAAAAGAAAAAAAAACTTAACCTATATTAACAAAATTCTGAGAGCTGAATTAACCTGCTTTTGTTTGGGGAAAATTCAGCAATTCATTCTTTGAAAGAGACTTAGCCCAAATAAAAAAAACAAGAATTATTAAGGAGACATCACAGGCATCTTGCAATGGCACATCAAGCAGCATTACCTACAGGCATTGATCCCAAGTCTGCCACCTTCTGGACTTGGAACATTTATTCTCCAAAACCATAATTATAATAGTTAAGGAGGCGGAAGTCAAGGATCTTTTTTCTTCAGGTAAATTGTCACCACTAGCAACGTTGATTCTGCCACATGGAAAGTCTGCAAATAAACGCAACCAAGTGCGTCCCTTGTTTACAACCTAATCTTACAGACCTCTGGCACACAACTATTGGCGTGTTTTCAATACAACCCCTCCAGTAACACGAAGTCCGTGGCTATGAATACAGCAACACAAACCAAAGGCAGCACATAGCTACGGCAGAGGACAACACTGCTACCTATCAACTTACACAGACAAATCAAATCTTCTGCATCAGTCACATCTAAGTGTTGTCAGCACCATGCTCTGAAGTGAATTATTGCATTTGGCAAAAGGAGTGTCTAAGGTGGTAACGCTACTAATTTTTCTTTTTAAGTCAGTTTAAAGCAAAATTAGGTGCCCTATACTCAAGATCTATGGAAATATGCATGATTTTGAAGCATAGGAACACCACATTTATACTACCACTTGTAAAGCGCTCCATTTTAGAAAATTATCTTCCTTGAGCTTTTTTTTAAAGCATTTAAATTTCAAGAGGCACTGATGTACCTGTGCAAGCCTGAGCTTGCTTCACTTCACTTTTCCAGAGAAAAAAAGAGCGTGCTGGATCAGATTTTGCCCTAACCTGCACTTCTGCAACTTCCATGATACGAAGTTGCTGTTTATAAACCACAGTTACATTAGACAGCAGAAATCTCAGATGCTTGTGAAACCAGAGCCAAGTGGTGTACCGAGCTATTAGTTCACACTGTCGGTTTTCTTATTATTTGTGCTTACATTACCTTGTCCATGCAGAATAGGCTGTAAGTTTTATATCAATGCTTCCTTGAAAGGAAAACTCAATTCCATCAAAAGTGTGCTTTTGCCCTTATCCTACGAATATATTACTTGAATTTTAATTAAAAACAGCAAGACTAGTTCTGCTTTTGCTACTAAATATTCAATTTAAACATTCCAAGCAGCTCTACATACAGAGGCAGACAACTCGAGCCTGGTTTAGATCACCAATAACAGCCTAGTAATCTACAGCCTTGCCCTTGTATGTATTTGAACTACAGAGACTCAGAAACTCATGACTTTATTCAGGCAAAGATTCTTACCTGGGAAGTTCATTTTCTAACAAAATCCGGCCACGGCTGAAAAGCCAGAGGGGTTCACACCACCATGTGAAACAGTGCAGACAGTGAAAGACTCATCTTGTCTTAGCTTAGAGCCTCCAGCAGGTTGTTTTCCACTCCGAAACCGTTTTATCTCCACCTTTTTTTTTTTAATTTAGAGAAATTTTGCTTTTAAAACCAACAAATTACAGTTGAACAGCAGAGTACATATAAGAATTAAAGGGTGTATTCCCATTTCAAACCACCGTTATGGTCTTTCTGAAGAAAGTCACTGAAGAAAATCTTCACTTAGTTTCCTCCCAAATTAATAGATAATCATTTTCCTGTATTCAAAAATATTTTCTAAATTCCATCTTAAAGGACCACAGTTACTGCTTGACATTAATGAACACATTAAAACATAAAGCACTACGGCAATTCTAAAATGATAATTGTTCCATGCTTTCAAAAGGATTCGCTTCTAGAGAAACTATGTAGTTTTGAAAGGAAAAGCTTAGTTGATGTATATTTCAGAGGCAGGGTGACTCAAGAAACATTAGTAACTAGAATTTCACTCTATGCAGGGGAATATATAGCCATCCAGTTAAAGTAACGATGAAGTAAACAAGTAGAAGCCTAATTAAATCAGTCTACTCTTTCTATGCTCACTAGAAAGAACTTGTTACACCCGCCGAAGGGAGAAAACTTAGCTTTGCTATTGGTAGAGAAGAGGCATTAGCACCACTCACGCCATTTCCTCCTCAAACTTCTCATGACCTGGATTTTAATCCTGCAGATTCAGGATCTGTGGTCTGGTTGAATACGGTATTCCACGAAACATATTAGAAGGTGTACAACATCTGAACCTGGGAATATATCCAACCGTTTCCTTTTTCTCATGAAATATATTCCTTTGCATCAAAACCAGTTCTGCTGACATAACTGCTTACGTGCAAGCTCTCAGGAGCGCACCTCTCCCTGCAAACACAGCTCTACCAGCTCTGCTTTACTTACACAAGGTGCAAGCTCTAACCTCCAGAGAGGAGCTGCATTAGTAAAGGCTGTTACAAGAATTCCCAAGAAGGAAGTTGTCATTAAGGTACACGGCTGTGCAAGCCAACTTATTTCTGCCGTTCACAGAACTCACTACTCTTCTGCTCCCACAGAAACGGCTCTAGAAGGGGGAATCTTAAAAACAACAAAGCAGCACAGCATAAAGCAGTCTGGATTCGTGTTTATTGAAGCCAGTAATTAAAGACGTCCTCATTTTGCCAGCACTAGAAAGCAAGATTCCACATGACTGCATACTGCACCTGGTTAAAGCCATACAACGGGACTAAGGTTTGTTTCATACATTTGCAGTCCTAATTGTAAGTTGGAAAGAAAACCAATAAACTTAGTACACAGGACAGTGAACTTTCATTTACAGCATGTATATTGTTAAGTTCATGATGTACAGAGCAGTCACTTTCAACGTAGTTAAATTAAATAAAATACGAAATTCTGTTCAGTTCAACAGGTTTTTTTAAATGCCAATAAAAAAAGTGCAAACTCAAAATCAAGCAGCATAACCACAGCATTTTTACGGAGGGCCAATCTTTAAACTTTTCTATTTGCTTCAAGTTGAATGCTTTCATCTTTTGTTTTCTTAGTTTAAATGTGAACAGTAGATGCAGTCACTATAATGCATATAAATATAGTCATATAATAGTTTAAACAGTCTACCATACAAGTGTATCTGCAAATAAAATGAAATTTCACTTGAAAACGTAAAGGCTGTTTGCAATTTGGCCTTTGGTTCCAATGCTTGAAGACACCAGAATAACAACTGTGCAGCTCACCAAAGTCGCCAGACCTTGGCAACCACGGGATGCTACATTACTTACAACTTTCTGTCAATAAACTAGGAGCATTCACTTGCAATTAGAAACTGGAAATCTGTTTCCGTTTTGTCAGAAGCATCTTTCTGCAAAGCTGGCAAGTTATCATACGTTATCAGTTTTGATCAATTTTAGTACATTTTAACATTTCGTATAGAACCGGAAAGTACTTCAACTTTAAGTTTTAGCCGTAATGCTAGAGAAAGTGCTTATCAGGTTAGATGATAAAAAAACGCAGTTTTAGACTGAGGTTTTCAAACTAGATCCCCTTACGTTCCATCACACACTTTTTCAATTTTCCTGTCGAGTTTTTGATCTTTTAGTCTCCAATCGCAGTGTCAGGAGGACAGTGTGTAATTACTACTTCTGTTGTGGTAACTTGCAACTGGCACCTATTACACCAGGAAGTACAGCCACATTACCCATCAGCCATCCACAGTCTTAGTCTAACTGTTACTTAGACAACTGTGTAACTTCAGGTCATACCGTTTATTAAAAAAAAAAAAAAAAGGTAAAAAAAAAGAAAAATAGAGAATTTCCAAAAAGAAAAACTGGCACAAGTAACATACTCATGTTAATGTTTGTCAAAGAGGCAAGTAAATACTCTTAGCTTTCTAGATACTGTTTAGACAGACTTACAAGAACAGCCTCTTGATGTAACATAGGATTTGAAGTTAACATCCAGTACTGTGTTAGTGGTCAAACTAATTCTGTATATTTAAGTAACAGTATATATTAGGGAAGTTATATCCAGACATCAGATTTAGTACAACAAGTTCATATCAATAAAAAGTAAACTCTGCATAATTCAAATTGTGGTTTTTCCCTTCAGCATAAAGAGCACAGAATATGCTTGGTATTTTTAATTTATGGTAGTGTGTACATGTAAAACAAGCATATTGTATATAAAATCAAAGTGCCATTTCAGTAACCATAGCAGTTTTGTTTACAGAATGATGGTTTTACGTGACCATGGACAGAGCTCCGTTACAGCAACGGGGACAACCACAACTCATCTTTCCAAATGAAATGCTACATTACAGAAAAAACAAACCAAGGTATTGGGTATGTTCATCGTGTACACATTCATACTTTTTAGGTTACCTTCAGAACTGGAGTTGGCTGCACCTGCAGCAGATGTGGTTGGAACTAGGGCCTTGAAAGGTTTGGGTTATTCTTCTGGAAAACCTCCACGGGTGTAAGGCAGGAATCAGTTTTAGCTCGGTAGCTAATATTTAGTTACAAAAAAGTACGGAGAAAAAAAAATACTGAGAGTGTCATGTAGCACATTTCATTATGGGAAAATGATACGTCACCCACCATTCTTCATAGGCTAGCCTCTTGGCATAAAAAAAGGCAGAAGCTATCATAGAACTGGATTTAAAATTAAATACAAATCGCCAAACTACTGATTTTAAAATAAAACCAAACAGTGACTGTTTGTACTACAGTGCACAATAAGTTCAAGCACCTTCTAAAGACACATCACACACTGTGCCAGGCACTTGGATCTAAACAAGTTATAATTTCTCCCTTTGTCAGCTACACCAGAAAGGGCATCCACACTCTTCGACTTTTTTTTAAAAACTAAACCAAGATTTATAACAAGAATAAACTCCCATGATGTTTAGTGTTTGGCCTGGAATTCTCCAATGTTTTTAAAGTAGTCTTTTTAAAACAGTGATTACTTAACCCTATGTGAAACACAGGATTTAACAACATTGCTCCTCTCCAGTCAATCCAACATTCTAGTTTCTCACTGTCCCAAATCTCTTTCCCCTTTTAGGACTCCATTCCCTACCTAGGCTTCTTTCACCTAATTAATGCTCTGTTACACCACCACCACCTTTCCAAGAATATAATGCATTTGCAAACGTACAAGTAGCCAATTCCAGTAACTCTGAAAGAGGATTTTTCTCTTTCTTGCCTTGTGTGCATCAGTAGTAGTACTTTAATAAGAAATCTATTTCGCTTCTCCGTGTTCTTCACAACAGGAAATGCAGCTGCACCTGCTTATCTCCAAAACCAAAAGAATTGCCCTATATAAACTCTAAATGGTTATCTTATACAGAGGGATTTTATATGCAAACTTCCTGAATGTGCACTTTTTACTGGGACAAGGCAATGATGTAGTAAGCTCATTTCCCCTGCCCCAAGAAAACTGGTAGCATCTGCCATAGCAGAAAATTCCTGGTCTTATCAGATCAATATACATAGTTATTTGGTCATTTACATATGCAATTTTTTATGCGCTATCAAGCTTCGTTCTCTGTGGGAGGAGAGTTTGTTGTTACCATTGAGTCTGGCTTGCGAGTCATCCTATCCAGTTCCTCCTGAACATTTGTCAAAACTGTTTTTTGTCCTAAAAGGAAAAAGCACAAGGTTAAAGCAGTCCGATTTCAATGAAATCTTTTAACCGATCAGTACAAAACATCCACAAAATCACTTTTGTATGACAACGTATTATTGAATTTCTCATTATTTCACCACCTACCCAAGAACAAAGGGCCTGACACAATGCAGCGGAATGTCTGTGTAAAGACTGATAAGTACTAAGGTTTGATTCACCTTCGAAGACATGAAATGCTGAATTATACAGCAGCAAAAAGCACAAAAATATCTGTGATGTATGTTACAGGAACTAGCATTTTAAGAACAACCACATTTAGAATTTTCTATAAAAATCAACTTACAAAATTCTATTATTAGTATTGACAGCAAAGGCTTTTATTTAAACCCAGATTTTAACCACAACTTTTCCAAGGTACATAGGACACCTGCTATGAAAATCACATTTGTTTGGTCACACTTATACTCACTGTTTTTTAACAACTAACAGGAAGAACGCTTTTATATCTGCAGACAGTATTTGCCTTAAAAAAGAGGACATGAATTGCATATTCATGGAGTATCTCAGAGCGAGTCATTTCAAAGGACTTCTTCAATTGGAAACAGACACAGGGAAGTATTTCATGGAAAGGCGTATCTTACATTTTTATATTAGACTCAAAATTTTTTAACAGTTCTCTAACTGAACTACCAATTCTCTCATTCTGAAAATTATAAACCCATATACAAATTAATTGCTAAAATTGGAAAAAGGTGTTCTAATGCTTAGAGCATACAAGCATTTAAAACTAAAAAACTGTATTTTTAGACAAAAAGTAGATTATATAACCATGTACAGCTTCCTTACATAGCCAAAGAATTTAACAAGCATCTGTTTTCCAGCTCAAATGTGTGTGAAATATTAGGTGGATATTTTCCAGGGTACATGCTGAAAACATTAAGAAGGAAAGATCTGACTGTTAGAGATTGAAGTGTTTTTTTCCAAAGTACAAAGACATAACCAAGTTAAAAGGTTACCTTTAATCACTATAAAGGTTTTAGATTTAAGCACTAGTTGTAAGCCACAGTACTCTTAATAGCATCTATTCAAAGCATGAGTATTTGAACAAAATTTAAAAATTAGTACATGAACTGCGATATAGTTTAGAATGCAAAACACTTTAGATGTAGACTAATGGTACCTGGAAGTTAAAAAGCCCTAAACCAATAAAAATCACACAAAACTTTTGCTCAAAGTAGGTCTAAACAAAAACTAGGCTTTTTTGTATGCTAGATGAAGTGGATCCTTAAGCCTCCAAAATAATACCAATCAGCTGCCTCCTGCAACTATCTCATACAGGACAGGAAAAACCTTGCCAAACTGCTCAATGCTATGTAGCTTTACATACTCACCTTTACTACCATTGTAAGTGAACACCTTTCACAGAATCACAGAATGTCTTTGGTTGGAAGAGACCTTCAAGATCAAGTCCAACCTTCGACCCCACACTGCAAGCTCCTCCTTTCAGAGGAGAAGAAATACAAGTAGCCATTTTTAAGAAAATAAAAATTTCCCTTCCATTATAAATTAAATTGGTATTTGCTTTCAGTTTCCCTACAAAAATGTTGTCAAAGACAGTGATGGCCTTAGTCAATTAGAAGTGTCCTATACAATTATATGGAATCTGCTTGGAGGGACCCCTACTTTTTTTTATTGCACAGGACTAGAAGGGTGAAGGCAAATCTTAGAATCGGCAATAATCTTCTCATGATTATAAATAAAGTAACTTTTTAAGTCTAGAAATCCATGAGAAGAAAAATAATCCACCACAGAAACCACCAATGAAGTTATTTGAAATACCATATCTACACATGGAAGAAAGACAGTTCCAAAACATAAAGGCACGTAAGATGGGTGAGGAATTATGCAGCATGAAAAATGGACATGACATTGCAGCATCTGCCCAGATGAGAGAGTTCTCTCAAGTAAGGGTTAACATAGCAGAAATCAATCAATCAATTAGGTCAACAAGTATGTTGAGATCAAAATGTCTCCCTCATCCTGTGACAGAATCTCAGCATTTCCACCACAGGATATTCATAGCTGTGGGAGGAACAGAAGGTCTCTTTTAAAGCTAAATAATTATAGCGTCAAACTTCTGAAAACTCAGGGCTCTTTAAAGAGGTTAGATTATACATTTAAACTGCCTACAAAGATCATTTTAGCACATTTACTTGCACAGAAGATGCTGCCATAAATAAGACTTTCTCCAAGATATTCTCCTTTACTCTTCCACAGAAGAGCAATTAATCTTTTCTGTTATCACCAGCATCAGCTGCCTTATAAACTCAACAAGAGCTTGTTAGATACCAGTGTTAGGAGCCCTTACCTCTCAGGGAAGTTTAATCTTATATTGGTTGAATCTAAAATGTGAGCACATCAGCTGACAAGGAACAGGAATATTCTCTCGTGAGTGAAAGCTGATTATTCTGTTCAGAAAGTCAGGGAGCGAGCGCGAGCTGCCAACTTGATGCAGCCAAGAAAAGCCAACTGCGATCTTGAGATCACTCAGGAGAAGCACTTCACCAAAGAAAGAGAACTGCTGTACCAGGCACTACAATGAGATATAGCTGGAGCGCTGCATACAATTCTAATTGCTCAAGTTCAAGAAAAGATAAGCCAATGATGGGAACTAATGAAGAAACTAGTAGGGAAAACAGAGTTCAGCCTCTAACAGAAGACTAGAAGAGAACTAACAAACAAGTCTAACAAAACAAGAAAGTTAAGAAAGGATATATGACTGCTGTCTCTAGATGTTTCAGGAGAGAAATAATCTACTTAAATTAGAAGTTAATGCTGACATCAGGAAGAACACAAAACAAAACAAAAATCCCACAAAAAAAAGGTATACATTTGTTATCTTTGAAAACTCCTGAAAGGCGTATGATGTTCTAGAAGACCGAAGGAGTAAAGCCCATTACAGGCTAGTTAGTTTTTACTCTAGTATTTTTTTCCAGAAATTGCTGTTATGTTTTAGGTGCTTACAAGCAGCCTACCAGCACAACAATCAACAAAGATCAGTTACCAACAAGCTGTGTCAAGCCAACCAAATTTCTCTCTATGATAGGGTAACAGGTCCTGTGGAGAAGGGAGAAGTGGTCGATATCACATCTCACATAGCCTTCATATAAATAAACTAGAAAAAAAACAGTCTTGATATTCAAAAAAATGAAGGTGTTGTAATTCATAAAATTACCAATTAGTTATCTGTAGTACCAGCCAATATTTTTATTCCGCACTCTGCCCTGTCCAGCTCTTTAAGATATTAGATATGTAGGCAAGCATGCCTAAAGGGATTACAAAGGATTTTGACAGATGGGATTTGAGGTAAAAAAAATATATATAAATAATCAAAGTGGTACATAATAACAGAATGGAAAATAATGATTAAGCAAACATATGACCTTTAGAAATACTAAGGTAATTTGGCACAGACTAGAAAACCTACTGGGAGGCAGAAATCGTATTAAACTGGCTGTATTTTTGTAACAAATCCTGATCAATACCATACAGGTGAAAAAAAAACCCCTAGCATCACACTGCGATGTCTAAACAGCAGCGCAGTACATAATACAGATTAAATAATTCCTATTTAGGGCAGGCAAAGCCTTGTCTGATGTACCGCATTAACTTCTGAGCGCCAAAAGAAACCAGTTATCCAAGTGGACAGTCCAAAGGAGAACAGTAAGAATCATCAGAACCATAAAAACACGCTCCACAAGGAAAGGCCGACAGAAGTGGTTTTTCTGTAGTCCAGACAAAAGTCACAGGCAGAAGGGTTTTCAAATATGCAAAAGGCTGCTGTAGAGACAAAGGGGCTCTGTCTCCACTCCAACAAGAGCAAGAGCACTGGGATTAAGAAATACTGACTGTACAAGAGAAAAAATAACTAAGAAATTAAGAACTGGAGTAGGCTTCCTGAAGAGATGACATTACATCTTTTATTTCAGAGTTGTTTGGTTTTTTTAATCACTACCCGGGAAGCCCCTAACTACTTTCAGTAGAGTACGGATGAAATAATCCCTACAAGTTGTTTCTAGTCCTGTTTCTATAAAAACAGTTGATTTGACATTATGATCAGTAATGGCACGAGGCTGCACTTGATGAAGCAGGGGACACCACTCAGTGTTTAACTGAAGAGGGCATTTTGGATTAAGAAAGAATTATATAGTTTAATAAGGTATATATAATATTATGTAAATAATATATAATCCAAATATTTATTATCTTCATAATACATTTTTGTAAAGATAATTTACTGAATTCATTATGATAAAACAAAACCACCTCAACAAAATAGTGATTTGTTGTATGTTCTAGATATTTTTGAGCTTTCAGAGCATTGTAGTGAAATAATTCTGAAAGAAAAGCTCCTGAACATAAGTGTCATGGGAACACCAATATCAGAAAGAATCCATTAAATAATCAAAGTAATAAATTTCTGATACTGGGTGGAACAACCACATGTTTTACAACACTGAGTTTTGGTACCAAGGATTCTGATGGGTTTCTTTTCACCTAAACTAATGCAATTACTTATCAACAAACACCTCACACAATGCAGTCGCAGGCACATACACAGAATAAATCCACTTGATCAGTGTTACCAGTTGTGTTGGATCACAACAATATACTAAATAACTAATGAGATAATAGCCTCAAGCCGTCCTAAGTCATCATTCATTTAAACCTGAACTCTGGAGAGATTTCAACTGTTTGAATGGAAAGTAAGGTTTGAACCAAATAATCTGCATTTCCTTAGCACTTTCTGAATATGATCAAAACTCAAATGTTATTTACAGCCCAGCAGTATAACTTCACTGGAAGAATCAAGTTATAACAGGCCTTGGAGTTGTGAAGTTGCAGCAGTTTAGTTCTTTTTTAAAGACTGCACATTTTGGCACTGTTATCTGCCAAGGTATGTCACTTAACTGACTGGTTTAAAACATACATGCAGTTAGACCAACGTGGACCAACTCAAGTATTAAAAATATGTGAAACAGTCTACAATAATAAGTCCAATACCTGATTTCTTGGCTGTACTTTGCACTCCTCCAGCACCAGGACTCCCAGGAGAACCGGTCTTTTTGCTCAAGAGACTATTAAAGAAGCTAGCCAAGACCCCTTCACTTGCAGCATTATCTAAATAAAAAACAAATATACACATCACAGAATAGTTATTGCTGGTAAATGACAGAGCTTATCTTTCTACATACATACATATGTTATACATACATAACTCTCTTACCAAAGAAATAAACCTCAAATATAAGAAAGTCTCTCCTTGTTCAATTGAAAGACACTAGTCCTTTGCACTCTTTGGCAAAGTCAGAGATGACTGAAAGCACATTACTGCTCTTCTGGAATGGGAGAGTCACAACATTTTCATCTAAATATTTGTACGGGTTTGTTTTTTTTTTCTAAATGTACAAGCAAATAAACAAAATATTAAGCATGGATGAACAATTCAAAGATTTGTAAGTCCATAACAAACTGCACAAATGTTTTAGTGCAGTCTTTCATGCCACATTTATTTTTCCTAAATCAGAACGTGGATACAGAAGGATGACACATGACCCAGAACTGCACGAGTATTTTATCCACTGCAAGTGAGCTGGGGCACCACAGTGCATCACTAAAAACAATACTGGCCCTACCAACTTTCTTAATGCACAGAGATGGAAGAAACCCCTCAACCACGGGAAGCTCAATCTTAGAGGAAAGGGTGCAATTTCCAAGTTATCTGACATACTACAGAAATGACATTCTAGAGAGGGTTTAGTACAAGAGCTGGTTTCAGTGTGAATTCCAGGATAAGTGGTATCAAGTACAAAACTTCAAACCTGAACCTACATCATAAGTTCATTCATATTACTAAACCCACTGTACTATCAGCGAATAAATTCCAACATCTTTCTACAAAAGAGGATTTTTTTTTTTTTAAAGGGAAATAACAGATGATAACAACAGTAAAATGCTTATTCATACTTTTAATATTTGGATCTGGTTTCTTAACTGATGTTATCGGTGAGGCACTGGGTACATTGGCGGGACCAGCTCTGCCTTGAGTTCTTGGGGATCCTGCAGGGCCTCTCGCAGGAGATTCCTTAAAACAAGTCCAAATTACATAAATCAGAGAAGAACTTAAATGGATTACTTATATAAAGCAAATGTAACATTACATACAATTTGCTTTTTAAACTTTTATATTAGCACAGTAGTCTAGACACACTGGGGAAAATAAAAACCAAACAGAACACCACCAGTTATTTAGGGCATGTGCCTCCACTAAAATAAAGGATGAATCATTGTAGGAAATTTTCAGTTCAATTGTCATCGGGTATTTCTATGTTTCTACAGTGAATAAAAATGAAATAATTTATAAACGACATTTTAAAGTACTGCCCTTCTAATTTACTTTCTGCAGCTTAGGAGGATTCTGCTGTATTTTGCATTTATTTACAAAATGAACCTCTTGAGTTTAGAATTACTCCTTCTTCCCAAGAAGGATCTACTTACCGATGCTCTTGTAGGCGTTGCTGGCTGTTTGGCAAGGAATGACTGTGAAACCAACATATTAAGAGTATTAAATTTATTTCAGAAAATATAAAGTACAGTGAAGCTGACTAGCCATTAATTTATTTGCTACTTTTTTTCCTGATACTTAGAAGCTTCCTCTTTGATATTTATATACTTCCAGGCTTTACCACTAGAGGACAGAGTTAAAGTGAGTAAATAAGCTTCAGTCCTTTTGTCTTACACAGCCTCTCCAGAACCGTAAGACAACCATAGACACCCAAGTCTATAATCAGGAAAGGACTGTTAAGTTTTTTTAAACAACAGAGCAGTAAAGAAGATAACAAGATACAGCATAGCCAAATTTGACACCTTAAAGTCTCTCAAGCCTCTGGCTGTAAGAAAACTTTCAACAGTAAGATGTTAATTTTAAGTATTTATACTGTATAGATCAATACAGCTATATGTTGTGAAATTTCAAACTTTCTTGCTCCTCTTCTTTAAAATGTAAATTATTTCTGTTCTCAACATACTTCTCTTTCAACTTGCCGTATATTTCTACTCATTCGCTGAAGAAAAGTCTTATTTCACAACTGCATCTGAATTTGCAAAGCAGAGAAGTGGCTATCTAGTGATTTAAAAGAGTAATGAAAAACCAAAAGCAGTAACAATGGAGAGCTTAAAGTGAAATTTTACTTACTAAGGATTTATTTTCATTCTTCCATTCTTACCTGCTGCTTCATAAGAAATACTTGTTCATCTTCTGCTGCCAGCTCTTTATCATGGACTAACTGTTGAACAAAATATTTTATTAGAAGTAAAAACTGAAATTACTGTAACGAGGTTTTATGCTTTGGTGATCAAAAGGAAAGAAAGAGATACAAACATTGAACACCATTTTTTACATTTTTGCTTGGTTTTTTTTTTAAATAAAACTTCTTTCACATTTAAAAGAGTAGTAACCATTAAAGAAGTTGTCATTAAAAAGATATTGTAAGTGAATGGAGTAGACTAGCATCGATGCCAGCCTGTGGGTATTCTCCTACAAAGGTGAAGTAAGTAGCCAATTCATCTCTTTAAATTTAGGTATTAATCTCATCAGCATCTCTTCAAAGACCTGAGACTACCTTACTCCATAAAACTCCACACTCAATCCCTCAGCTCCCCAAAGCATTAAGCTAGCTCTTATCAGTAGTAACACTGCTATTAGGCAGCGATTATTTCCTATAGATGCCAAGGATTAAACCTTCCCCTTACATGAAAGCTTCAAACAGCTCTTCCCTTTTACAAATACCTTCCCGTACATGTCTCGGATACAGACCGGAATACAATTTCATCTATTATTTTCCATATTATCTGTTTTACACATATCCTATTCCTAGGTGCCCATGCTCACAAAATTAGCAATGTTCAGAATACATATGGATTATTTACTGCTCTTGCCTTACATGAAGAAATCTGTCATTAATAATATGTTAATGCAATAGTGGCATCCTGTCTTGTTTTACGAAGTTTGCCTTTACACGGTAACATCAATGCCACGTGTGCATGTACGGAAATCGCTGAAGTCCTACAACAGTCTTCTCCATTTTCAAGAAGCGGTTTTGCCCCAAACTTCCAAAAAGGTTCACGTGAAATGGTTATCTTTGGACTGTCTTTCATTCACTAAGGTGAATGATTTCTGTGTTTGCTTGCAGTATTTTAACAACTGTCCAATGTTTGACAGATTTGAATACAAAAAAAAAAAACCATCACCCATTTATATGTAGAGTTCTTCAATATTAATTGTTATTAGCAGCCATTCAAGCAAGCCACACTTATTTTTCAGGGGGCAGGGAACAGTTTATCCCTTTTTACCTTTCTTACAGGAGGTTTTACAATGAAGTCTTCATATGCATCTTCCGGTTTCACCGTTGTGAAGTTTTCATGTAAAATGGCAATTTTCTTTTCATTGTCCCAACCTGCAGGTCTATAAAAAGAAGGAAAGCTTTGCCTTTTCAGTCACAAAAAGCATTTCTACAGAGACCACTTATTTACTGCCCTCCACTTGAATAAGGCATTATTATTACAGGACAGGTGTAATTCTCAGCTAAATTCCAAAGCTATTAAAAAGCTGGAATGGTATACTCTGAGTCAAGAAAACAAAGTAATATGCAGTGAGTTGTTTCTTTAATTTAGGATTTCAGAAGACTCACACGCTAAGCTTTTGAACAACACAAACCATTCGATTTATTTTTATATATGTTATATGAAGTGTAGTACTTAACAGAAAACAATCTGAAACCATGCTGTGTATACATTCACTTACATAAAAACTGCATCCTTTTCTACCACTAAGGCAGGTGTGGTAAACTGGAAACCGTATGTTTTATGTACAATGTACTTATACAACAGATCAAGGTTCTTTTCCTCCTTAACTGACGTATAAATCAAGGCAGCCCCATCTGATTACTTATTTAAGGAAAATTACATGTTATAGCTTTTATATTACAGTAAGAAGTTCAAAACAAGTGCTAAAGGACATACTTCTAGATGTAATTTTGAGAAGTAGTTCAAGGCAATAACTACAGTCATTTAGTAGTCAGGAAAAGGAAGGGGGATAATAATAATAACTGGAGAAAACTCATGATATTTTTCTTTGATGTACACAGAAGTTACCTACTCTCCCAGGTACTTAACTCTGAAAAAGTCAAAACCCTAAGAGACAGCTGAGATCTCAGCTTTACATGGAAATTGCAAGTTCTGAGGGGAAAACCAAGAAAAAACAGCTCACAAAATGCAAGAGAAATCCTTTGTAAAGGAACAAACACTCTAAATCCCATGGACAATTTAAATAATTGAAAAAAAGTTTTATACATCTCTCAACATTGTCAAAACAATTGCTACATAGCAAATAACTAAATACCAAGGAATCCTGAAGTGCAATTTTTCAGATTAACTTTATGGGCAATTCAACACTAAAAGGCATTTTCCGGCTTCCAGATTACAGCAAATCTCTTCCGTGCAGGAAAGGATACACTGTAAGCAGAATCTACGAATGTGTGACTGAATGAAGTCAAAGTGCTCTTCTCTGTAATCGTGCTCCTTCTCTAGTACACTCACTGCATCGCACTGGAAGAAAAGGAGAAAAACAAAACTAGAAAAATCCAGTCAATTAATCCCAGCACATCATAAAACACGTGCCTTAATATCACACCCCACCCCCCACATTTACTTTGAGCCTTTGGCTTTAAAATGTCACCAATAAATCAAAAGATAAAGTAATTAACATATAACTGATAAGGTTATTATTCTTCTGCAAAATTGAAAATTGACACCGATGGTAGAAGCTTACTTTTAGAATAAATCCTTTTACTATTAATCCCAAATTCATTTTGCATGTCTGTATAAAGCAAGCCTTCTAAAAGAAAAGTAATTAAAATTTCCACAGTAGCAAACAACCAGAAACTCACTTTTGTACAAACTACCAGCACAGGAATACCAAGGTTGTGAGTCAGCACATTTTCTCCAAGTGGTAACGAAACATGTTCATCCTCTTGGCCAGAAGAAGGGCCTCTTCTCTGTGGTGATCCTTGGTAGCCTTCTTCAGGTTCTACATACTCTTGAAACTCCTTTATAACTATGAAGAGAAAGATCTTGTTAAGGTACAACAAAGGAACTAGTTCTTCTTTTTAAGCTATAACTAATCTATTACTAACTAGAAACCTCAACTTTTTTCCCCCCCTTTTATAACGAGGCACTACATGAGAACAGAATGTAACTGTAAGCCTTGCAGCCCCTCCACACACAACAACCCTCCTCCAGAAAAACCCAGAGCAAGCTAAATCAAGTGCAATTTGGAGCCACTACAAATAACCAAAACCAGATGCAAGAGCTATCGTGTGAACAAAACCACGTTCTTCAACTTAATGCATTTCATTACAGGGGAGTTGACACCTGAAAACATCGCAGTAGTTCAGCAACATAGCCTATCGATTCAGCGCAGTTTGTACCTAGTTTTGGAAGAAAGCATGGTGAAAATCTAAACGGACACAGAAAACCCCAAGCTGAAACAACCACTCTTTCTTGTAAACTATCGCTCAAGTTTCTATTACTTTCCGCTTCTGTTGCGGGAGTCCAACTCTAGAAATACAAAAAATACACTGCATAAGTACAGACTCGAGGTCTTCTAAACATTATCTGAAGAGACTCAGTTATATTCTGGAAAACTGCAATGGAGTCTAGGAAACTGGATACTTTCTAAGTTTTCAGCGTTTTAATTTTATGGTAAAGATGGCTGTTCCAGTAATACTGAATACCATCAAAAACTGAAGTGCCTAAGAAACAGCATTCACACCGTTTTGGAAGCACACTGTGACCCCACGCATGCTTTATCAAAACTGGGCTGCAGCTTACAACTTCTATGTCTTTCTTCAGACTCAAAGCCACAGAGCAGATACATCTGCCTACTGGATGCGTCTGCTCCCAGGCACACAACTGCTCAAAGGCCCAGGGTTCTCCCTCACATGACAATACCACCTGAACCCTCCTCCTTGTTCAGCCATGAGGAGCCCTTGGCAAAGAGCATGATTTGCTGCCATAAAGGCATCTTTATTTTAGAAACAGTGGGAGCCAGCTGACTGTACATACGGTAAGGAAAACACATTGAAAAAGCTCTCGAATCTCCAGCACATTCACAAAGAGAGCGTTGTTCAGGACATCCGTACACGGGACAGGGAAGGAACTGCAACTGTACTGCAGGCCATCGGATACTTCTGAGGTTTAGGAAGTGGTGAAACCTCAGGAAAGTTTATAATACAAATTCTGCAAAATGAAGTCAGTGTACCTTTTCAACACAGGAACCATGCTTGCAATAATACAGGCATGTGGAAGGAAGAACAATTCAGGAAAACACCTCTGTTCAAAGCTCCACAGTCTACAACTTTTATTTGAAATATAAAATTGTGTGATTCTTTTGGAAAACAAGGGAGTTCTATTCCAGAGAAAAATTTGGAAAAAAACCCCACATTAGATACAGACCATAAGACTTCCAATCACCAATTCAATATACCCCAAGGTCCATGGAAAGTTAATAAACAAATAAATAAATAAAATAACATCTAACGCAGCTGCTTTCAAACTTGGGAAGGCAGTGCCGCCGTCTGGTGGAGAGGAAATACCAATGCTTTCAGAGATGCTTTCCTCCAGTACTGTTTCATATTCAGCAACTAGAAATCAAAATTCTATTATATATTCTGCACATTAAATACGCCTACTGACTACCTCACAGAAAACAAATTAATTCCAGAACATTTAACTAGAAAAGGGTTTTTTATAAAATAAGTACTTATTTCCTTACTCAGATTCCCCCTAGCTCAGGACAGAAGAAAACCCAAAGCCCATATTGAAGAGAAGTGCATTACAACAGTTAAAAGACTACCACTTACATCCACTACAACCATTTGGATAAGCCTCTCTGACTTAATCAGATGTGAAAGAATATTTGACAATACTGCTCTCAATGTACTACAGCATTATAATCTGACAATACCAGTTGCCTACGTTTTGTTCATAGCAAAGCAGAAAAACCTTTTCTTTACTGAGATAATCTATTAGTACAAAGCTCCTCCAATTTGGAAAAGGCAAGCCTCTCTTGAAAACAGTCAGACTCTTGACAACATGACAAATTATTATTCAAGATAACCCAAGAATTTACTAATATAAATAACTTCAGACATCTGATGGCACATCCTCATGAATTTCTGCTAAATAGGAATGAAGACCATAATCCTAGAGAATGGAGATTCTCAACCCTACCCTCTCCCCAAGAGTAAGCACCACCCAACACCACGCACTGATGAGAGCGGCAACCAACAAGGCTCTATCTCACTGCCTGATCCACGTGTGGAGGGGGAAAAAACCACTCCACTGTGGAGTTGAACTGTTATTGTGGATTGTTAATAATGCATATAGTCTGGTGTTAATCCCTGATGAGGGACTGAGAAACGCTACAGAAACACCCAGCTTTAGTTAAAAAGGACATGTGCCAAACAAGTAACTACTAGAAGANGTGGGAGACTGTGTCGAATGCTTTACTGAATACTTTAACTGCAGTATCCTGAACGCAGATACATTTGTTTCTCTATTAAAGTGGTTTAAGTGCCTTTTAGTGACAGGCTCTTTATAAACACTTTTTAAAGACTCTCACTCAATTCCCATTCCCATTTAAAATTTAGTCTTGTAAAACGCAAGTAAACCTCTCTCACCAGTGCTCAGACTGCCTCTGACAAACTATCTGCATTCTAGGCAGCTAATAAAGCAGCTCACTTCAGTGGTTCTTTGTCACACAGCAATTTAATACTTATTCCTTACCTCCCACATCTATTTCACACTCCATCTCCACTTTCAAACTTTAAATGGACATAAAGTTCATCACGTTCCCAAACAGCTTGTATTAATCTTTACTCTTTCCTTTTTTCTAGTGAGCTACAAATATTTTCTCCTTCATATAATTAGTATAAAGGAATCACATTCTATATGGTATGGGAAGTAATTCTTGATTAAGAAGCAGAGGAAACCACTTTGGTTTAAATTTTAAGACAATGCACATAAAATAAGAAAACAGAAAAACAACTGTTCATCCAACAAATCAGTAATATTCTGCTACCTATCAGTAAAGTTACATTTGAAAACTTATCACCAGGTGATGCTATGCCATAAAAATCACACCTCCACTACAGTGTGCTTACGGCTTATCTAGGTAAAGTCTTTTATTTCGATTTTTGCATTTAACACAGCAAATGAGTGCAAGTTTCCCATTAACCACTTTGCTCTCACGTTACAGAAGCCAGTGAAAGCGAACTGTGACACCAACAGAGGTAGCATTCAGGTCACGGGAGCAACTGCCTCAAAGGACCACCAAGAAAGCAATTCACAATTACTCTGAGGTTTAATTGTTCTAGTAACAACAAACTCTCCAGTCCTGGAGTACTGTTTAACTGCAGTATGGAAATAGCAGGCAAACACTACAGCTTACTTAGCTAGGTAGATCACAACAGTATTCAACAACAGAACACAAAAAGCACAAAACATTTTTCTGAGGCAATCACTCTGTATTTACTGTCCATGAAGTTTCACAATCAACTCATGTAGCTTTTAGCTTTTTTGTGCACTATCTTTAAAGATCATAAATTTTAGTCTTGTGAACAGAATTCCTAGACAAAAGATGTCTGGGCAAAGTAAATGTCTTTTATCTTTCAGTTGAAATATTCTTTCAGCTGTATGTCAGACTAAAAAA
>VWZK01013462.1:240945-251745 GCA_013396935.1 Baryphthengus martii | reverse complement strand
AAGAAAAAAAAAAAAAAAAAAAACAAAAAAGAGGTAGATAACCTGAAACTAATTCAGCTTGAATGGGAGACTACTTAAAATTTTAGAAAAATATACGTTACTGTATTTCAAGTCTTTAGCTTCAAATACTCCAGCGGCCATGAATATAATAGCCATTTTACCAGTATACTTCCTCTCTGCATTTCTTGATTCTTGACAGTCTTCTATTTTGCTGACATACAAGGAGGCAAAATTTAGATCTTCCCTGAAATAATTGTTCAAATGTGTGATATTTACACAATGATTTATCATAATTAAGCCTGAATAAACTAGAACATTTGAAGTGACATTATTTATCTGAATCCACACTAGCCATGCTTTTAGTAAGGAAATTCCAGAGCAGCTCCGGGATAGGAGTGCAGACAAACAACGCTCTTGGTATACTCTGAATAATTTGATTTCTTTCAAGGCAGCCCTTGCTTTCATACATGTGTCCTGCCTCCCATTCTGGAAGCTCTTGAACACAAAAGGACAGCTTCTCATGTACCAACCAGCTGGAGCCTAGCGTCATCCAACCAGTAAAGCCAAGAGTCGGTATCTCCAATAGCGAACACAAGACAAAACACTGGGTGGAAAAAGGCCACCAAAACCTTGAAAGAAAAGACAAGCAGTGCAAAGTTCAATTCCATTAAGAATGGTGAGCTAACAGAAGGATTTCTGTAAACTGGTAATAAGATCTTACGGAACAGAGAAAGAACAACCCAGCAGCACTTGGAACGGATGATAATGGGATAATGCTGGAAAATGCTTCCCCCGATTCAACAAAAGTGACATGTTACTGGTCCTGAGAGCAAGAGCCAGGGAGAGCACTGCCGACACGCAGCTTGGTCCACATGTGCCTGCTTCTAGAAGCAAGCGTAGAGGAATATGGTTGTGCAAGCTGAAGTCCAGAAACATACACATCCACACCATGTCATGCTGCGGTGGGGCTTTACTGGAATTCATTTAGCACATCACTGCACCCTCTTTCTATATTTTGACTGACTGCTTTGCGTATATGCTTTATTAGCCCAATTTTTACATATCCAGGCTACTGCAACACAGTGATTCTCCATTTTCTAAGCGTGCTGGTGTAGCTTTATTGATGGACTGTAGCCACAAGGCATTCTTCTGGCAAGTGTGCTCTGCATTGTCTAAGCAGTTACAGCAACAGAGCCACAGTTCTAACAGGAATCTCTTTTACCACAATTTGCTGTTAAGAGAATTACAAGCTGTTGTGGTTTAAGAGTTAACAAATTGAGGGGGAGACAAACACCGGGTAACTGCAGGACCCTGAGGGGCCAGAGGGCTGCTGGTATTCCCTCCCCTTCCCTGCAACACTCTATAAAATGACAGGAAGTTTGAGTTTCTTTCTCTTTTCTTTCTCAGTCGGGCTGTACTGCTCCTGGGGCAGCACCTCAGCGCAGCTGGGCTTGGCTCCACGTGCTCTGCACAATCCATCCCCATCCCAGAGCTGGTTTTGTATATGCTTGTATAGCCCTCTGCCCTTCATATTTCCCTTTCCCTGTTTATCTCTGTTACTTATTCAATTTTGTTCATAGTCTTAACTTCCAATTTGGTGTGAGGCGCTTCTTTCCTCATTCCGCTTTGTATCCTCCCTTGGGAGGGAAGAGGGAGGGGAGGAGAGGGCCGACAGGAATCCTACTCTGTGAGGTGTGCCCTGAGCCTTACACGGAGACCCAAGCTATGGTGGCTGAAGTTTTGAGCACAAATCTGGCCTTCGGGACAGTCTGCAAGAATGCAGAAGATAAATGCCTGAGACGAAACAAGTGTCCTCCAGACTCAACAAGAAAAGGAGGCAGATGGCAGTTTGGGAGCGGAGGTGTGAAGACCCCTGTTCTACCTTTTTGCTGATATTGGACCGAAGTTCACCGCTCAGCCATAGGATGGCAGCAGAGTCCTGCAAGCCAGTGAATCCAGCAGCTCCCACGTTTCCCTCTTCCCTCGACTCTACTGAAGTGCAAGAGAAATCTGCAATTTCTATGATACTTTCACTTAGAAATCTCTAAGGCAATACTATTGGAGGGTCTCCTAAGTTCCCCAAACACAGTAGTAAAGTTCTGCCATAGCTGTAACTGGCTCCTCCCCAAGGTATATTCTTAGTCAAGGCTCAAAACACTCCCTCTTTTTCTAAAGAAAAATTTAAATGCACAAACTTCTCATTTATTTAGATTGCCGTAAAATTTGGTGTGTCTCAAAAAAGTGAAAATAGGGTTAGCTGCTGTATTTTAAGACTAGAATTGCCCTTCCATCTCCTACTCCCCAAAAGTATCACACATTTAAAAAAAAAAAGCTTTTCCCTTAAAGACGGTCAGATTTTACTTTTTTAAAAAAGAAAACCTTCTGATCAAACCCAAGAAGTTTCAATCATTAAGTTTAAACCAGCTAGTATGCTGTAGGCCCAAGCCTTTTGGGAAAGTCCTCTTCAAGATTCAGAAAGGATATCAGCTGTACAAATACATCTGAATTCTCACAGGCCGAACAGATCACACTGCTCCCTAAAGTGAATCTAAGGAAGCCACTGATAGTATTTGCAAGGTTTAAACACTCAGTACAGTCAGCCCCTAGCCTTAAACAAAGGCAGCAACCAGCAAGGATCAGTCTGAATCTACACTTTAACTGAAAAGGAATCCACGTTGCTAAGGTCCTTCCACTGAAGGAATTTATTTTGGAGGAATTCAATATGAAGACAGAAAAAAACCTCAAGAAACACTCAAAACTATTTTAAGAAAGAGAAGAAGCTGCAGGAAACAACAGCGCAGTGATGACTGCTTGCCAGTGCCAGATTCTCTTCTGCCATAGGTATGCCAGGAAAGGAAGTTAATTTATACAACATTCCTAAAGTCACAAGGTAGGAATGGCTGGAGTGGGAAGTAAGTAGATGTAACAGGGTCACACTCTGAGCCTTGTGCAAAACAAGGGCAGAGACACCGACTGGCAGACAAACGCAGTATGGGAATGGGACGTAGCTTAGATGCCACAGGAAAGCAGATAGCTCATTTTGCTACTGAGTTTTGTCATTGTTTTTAAAAATGTGATTCTGTATGTTTGGTTGCTTTTTTAAACAGGCCTTTTTAAAAATCAAATTCTCAGCATCTTGTTATTGCAAGGGATTTAAGCTATTAATTCACCTGATGTTTTGTTAGCACAGCAGAATTAGAAGAGCTGCTTTGAAGCCTAATAGAGTCCGTTTGAATGATAATCACAACTTCAAAGTAATTCTTACCCAACCCATTCTCAAAACACTAATTTGAAGAGATTTATCACTGCAAAAGAAAGTTGCAAGAGCTAGGAAAGGAAAAAAGGAAAAAAAAAAGGAAGAATGTATGGATGCACAAAGACTTACACTTCTGTTCCATGTCTCTCATCTCTTCTGGAGGAATTTTCATCTTATCAATATGTTCTTGCAAGACACTGGCCCATTTCTGTAAAGACTCCATAACAGTCCAAGGTCTAGACATATCCGCAACAAAGACTACAATGGTGTCTTGCAGGGATTCCGCAGAAACTGCAAACTTCAATAGCCCTTTATGGTATAAGTCTCCATCCAGAATCCAAACGTTACAGCGAGTATGATCTGAAAGGAAAAGGTACAGCTGTGACTCAACAGATGCCGACTTTTTGCTTGGCTAGTCTAGGAGCAAACAGGTGAGTCCATTAGTGTTAAACAGAAGACCAAAGCCCAACTATCAGCAGACCTTGCCTGCTTCAGACAGATGCCTGTGCAAATGCCTCAGCAGACACTTTCATTTAACAGGACTTTTTTCTTGGTTCTGCATCTTTTCATTTAAAAAACCCCATGATTTCTGTTCTGTGACTTTTCCTAAGGACAGCTGACAACAGTTTTTAGATACTGCACATCATACATGGAATATACATACTGCAAATGCAGGAATCTAAAACCAGAACACATATGACACACATGTAACTCCAAGTTCAAAAGGAGGTGGTTGTAGCCGAGTCCAGCCAGGAAGCATTAGATGTCCCTCAGACATGTAAGCTGGTTTAACACACTAAAGACATCTCACCACAGAAATAAGCTGCAAACAAGATACAAGCAATAAGCAGCTTACGTTTCTAGCACAGGAGTAGGAGGAGCAAACACAGGATAAACTTACAACCTACCCAACTGTAGGTAGTGCTATCTGCTCCTAATTCACACTAAGTTAACGCAGGCTCCTAGCAGAATGAGTACTCAACAAATGATACTGTATTTTAGATTTTGTGTTTCTTCCCCCAAAGGGTTTTGATAGCAACTGGACGTTTTTTATTGAAATGCAAGGCAGGGGTGTGGGGGGCCAGGGGTTAGAAAAAATCATCTAGGACAGACAGCTGGCATAAGAAGTTTTAAATTAAACCTGAACATCAGTAAGACTGGAAGAAACCGAAAATGGAGCATCATCCAAGAATGATGTCCAATCAAAAAAAAAAAAGAAAAAAGATTTAAAATAATTACATTATCCTCAGACCCTCGTCCTGAAGAGAAACAACTTCATTTGTTCCTATCTTCTAGACTCTTCCCAGTACCTCTTCCAAAGTATTCTCTATTCTACTACAGCTGTCCAGGGGGAACAGTGGGTCTCCATAGGTATTACACACAAGATACGTGAATTCTGAAATACATGGATCAGCAAACCAATCACTGCAGAGCCCAGATTTTCAAAACAGCTACAGAGCTTCATACTCTGCCTCACTACATTTCCCTGCCCTGTGCTTGAAATCTTTTAACTTCACAAAATA
The DNA here is from genome assembly GCA_013396935.1 of Baryphthengus martii. Lineage (NCBI taxonomy): Eukaryota > Metazoa > Chordata > Aves > Coraciiformes > Momotidae > Baryphthengus > Baryphthengus martii. Next base: position 246,966 of record VWZK01013462.1, on the reverse strand, counting down.
AAACCACTTTCTGTGCCTGTCGTAACTTTAGGAAAGAATCCATCAGTATCAAAACCGCTGGCTCTAGAAAAAGGCAAAAACTTGACTGAGGAAGACGGAAGGAGAGGAGAGTACATAAATATACATGCTACTCTCCTAATCAGGTCTTCAAAAAAAATGACTGAACAGCCAAGTTACAGAGAGATTACATCAAGATGCTATATATGTGGGCAGTCTTCATTTAGCATTTGTTATGTTCCTGCTTCAGTACTGAGAGGTTGTCACAAGACATTCAAACATCAGTCATCACACAAACAGGCCAACAGTTACGCTTTTAACTCAAACATCTTCTAACTTCCAGCTGCGCATCTCGGATCTATCCTTTGCAACAAACACGGTAATTGTTGCATATCTAAGAAATGCACCTTTGCATATTCATCATTTCCCCCCTTCCCCTCCCCACTTCAGGAAACTGTCTGACTGATACCAAGCCAGGATTCTCATAGCACTACATGTACAAATCTAATGGTACCAAAGAGCTCTAAGGACAGAGGGAAGCCTGGTAAAAGTCTGGAAAAACAGAAAGGAAGGTAGGACATAACACGACCCCGTTTACACCTTTACTATTCCACAACGGCCAATGAAACATCTGTGCAGGACTCTGTAATCCTCTGCCTTCCGGAAGCATCCTTCATATACCCCCAAAAGCAGAAGTCTACCAGTGAATAAAAACCCTGTGAGCTTTCTGTCAGTCAAAGGTTATTAACAGACATTAACTATGTCTATGCACAATGGTCTTCTTGAAGCAAACATGAGAGTTTTAACAACCTAACTTAAATCCACCTATAGTCTGTGGAAGGTTACAGCCCTCATCAGCACTTTCACAGATTCTCCTGTCGCAACTGCTTTGATCACAGACAAGACTTTCACACCTTAGCAAGTAACAAAAAACAATAAATATCCTAATTCACTGCTTCTCGGTCACTTTTTTAAGCCAATATCTAAACGTTAAAAAGGTTTTGTTTGCTAAACACCTTTGTCCTACTTAAGGATTCCATTTCTGCTTAACATCTAGAATACAGACTGGAACTGGAATAGAACTGGAATGCAGTTGGAACTATCACTCAAACGAAATCAATCTGCTAGAAAGACTGGAAGCCTAGCACTCACAATAAAATATACTTAAAAAAAGAGAAATAGCATCATCTGAAAATGAAAGATCTTGCTCCTTTCTTACAGCAAAGAGGTACAGTTTGTGATTTACATTTAAAAATACAGTGCTGGTTGTTCACAATTTGGCAAGGATTTGATGGCAAATTCAACTTTGTCAGCACCACATCAAGCTCCTAGTTAGTCATATGATGTGAATGTTAACTGGGCCTTTCACAGCGGCTATGACACGAGACACCAAAAGAGAGGGAACGATTACCAGATCCTGTTGGAAAAGCAGGTGCTACTTATTAAAGACTATTACAACAGCCACTAAAACTGCATTTCTAAATCTTGTCAATATTCCATTAGCCCTTTAGCCATGAAAAAGATTTTCCAGCTTTGATGAATTTTAATACAGATGGCTGATTCTGTGAATTGCAACTACACCTCCTGAATTTATTCAAAACGTCAAAGCGGTAATTAGATATCCCTTGTCCAAGCTGTGAAGAGAAGCAAAACAGGGAAAATAATTTTCAAGACAACTACTTTAATGATGTTGACAAAAAAGACAATTTTCCTAACAGAAACCAGCATACCAGCAGCATTTGGCTCCATCTGGAACAACCAGTTCAACTGGAATATGCATATAGTATGATTGAGGCCAGTCCAAACCCAAGGCAAAAAACCCATGACTCCTCAATTCTGTTACAAGTAAGAACACAAGAGCACAGTTCTACCTCACTGGCACATTTGGCACAGTCTGGACACCTGTACTGCATTTGTAATCAAAGGCACTTCAACTGACAGTTCTCTGTGGTGTTTGTAACTGCCAGCTAACCCGCAGTACAGCTACAAAACCAGTCAATGTACTTTGTCTCACTGCCCTGCTGTACATCCTCACTCTAACTCTGCCCCATCACTGCAAGAGACTCTGAAAGCTACTCTAGAAATACATATCCTTTGAGAAAATTACACAGAGCCCCTCTTCTACATCCTACGAATTAAGATTCTTAGCTCTCAAAAGCAGACTAATCAGCATAGACACTAAACATTTGCTCACTACAAGACAGAAAATTAAAGCTGGCCACACTCCCTGAGAAATTTCGTCAGCAGAGGACTCTTGAACGTGAGCTCCAAGGTAGCTCAATATTGAGTTAACTTTACAGCCAGTGCTGTAAGTGCTTTCATCCAGATGAACTACAGTCTCACGTATGCAGACGCAACCATGTGTTCCAAGGATATTGTACCTGAGGCTAACGGTCTAGGAGAATCCTCTCTCTTGGGATTCCTTCTTGGGCACCCCCAAACATCTTCTTGAATAAACACCTTAGCCTAGGCAGAACTGGGGATGGAACCCTCGGGAGGAGATTTTTCAGGTGGAGATTCAGTAGCAGACTTATTCTAAGTTATCCTGAGACCTAGGAACCAAAGCTTTGCATGTGCCAGTGAACGACTAACACCTAACAGAACTGAGCCAGCTAATTACTAACAGTAGTGATGTGTATCCTGCCATCCAAGCTAGGAATCAGCCACTGTCAAGAGACAAGCAGATCACACTGAGAACTAAGATATGCCCATAACAATCGAGAGTAATTCTGCTTCAAATGTAGGAGGAATCAGATTCCAATATCCCTTAAGGAAGAAGGAGGTGGGGAGAAGGGAATGGGATAAGGTTTTCAAAAGGAGGTGGGGGGTAGATAATGACTCAGCACTATAACCACAGTATTTCTCCTGGAAAGCATGAACTTTTCTGAAAAGAAGAAGAAAAGCAAAGAAATCTTCTAGCCCCTAGGAAAGCAGTTGGAAAAGATCTTCTCACTCCACTACAGAGTTTCAGTTATCAGTGCTGATTTTATCCTTGTAGTTTGCTAGTCTTGATCAGGTCAGGGTATAATAAAAAGCAGATACCCTCAAAACTGAGTATGTGCTGGTAAGCTCCTAAATGCCTACCTTGAGCTTCTTTATGGCTTCCAAGAATTGTGGGTCAATTCTAAAGGTTTTGTTCCAAAATCTGCATCTGAGCATATGCACATCTAAAGCACACAAAGAGTTTAAAGAAACAAACCCAAACCTGTCCTAGAGAAGGAAGAGTGTTATCTTTGTCTGCTGGGAGGTCCTGACCCACTTTGCTATTTATTTTGCTTGCTGATGACACTAATGAGACAGAAAGAAAAAAAGACATGTATTATTAGATCCTAACACATCCATTAAAGGGATGCAGGAAGACTTGAATTCTCCAGCTGAGCCTGGTAGCCAAAAAGGGCTCTTTTTTTCCCTGCTAATGCTGCCTGAGTTCTTATGACAGGCTTCTCCTAAGCACCACAAACACTTATCACATCCAGATACTCAGGCATAGTCCCAAAATATTCCAGAATTAGGGACAAAACTGAGATTTGATAGACAGTACCAGGAAAATAGCACAGCAAATTTTGTTCTGCTTATAATACCATCTCCCTTGATACTGCAAGAAGCATTATGTCACAGGCTGTCTTAACACTCCTAATTGTGGGGTTTGTTCCCCCTAAAGCATTTACACGGTACTAAAGAATATTGTGCACAGTAAGAAAGCACTTACACCAAGAACCTCAAGAAGCCCAAGAAGCACTTAAAATTACAGCACAAAAGATTTTTAGGAACGGCAAGATGAGGTGGCCACTGAGGACACAGGCAATGTGCTCATCCTTTCATTGTGCCTGACTTAGTATCCAAAGACACTTTACTACCTTGTAAGCACAGGCCCAATCTCCATAACAACTAGTCACATATGGTATTTCATCACTCGTGCAAGCCTTCAGCACATTTCCAGTTCCAAAATACCATTAAAGGAGCCTCCTGGTTAATTTATTTTCAGGAACATGTGTGAACCGCCATCATCGCTTCCCTCTTCTGAACTGAGAACTTAGGAGTCATGAATAGGAAGATTGTCGCTCCCTGTTTTTGAAGAGATCCAGCAGCTTGCCCAATTTGAGAAAAGCAAAAGCCGATTTAGAAGCAATGATAACGTACTCACCCTCCGTCTCTTCCTGTCTCTAACATTCCTAAAAATAGCATTCTGATCATTAGACCTGCTTTTGAACGGTCTCTTGTCATCATCTCCCTCAGATACAGTAGAGAATCGCAATCGTCAACAAAGACAGAGAAGGGGCAAAGACACAAACTTCAACTTGAGAAAAAGAAATACTAATTCTAACTTTTAAGTTCTGTTCTTCACTCATTCAGTTCTAACCAAAATCTCAGTTACATTTAACCAAAAATCCATACGCAGTCCCCACAAGAAAACACCAGAACCCCACACCTAGAAACCAATCCTGAGAATCAAATTCTCATGGATATATCATTTACTTTCTATAGGTATCAAGTAGTCACACCAAATGACAGTCTATCTGCTAGGAAGTCAACATCGGCAAATGGATCTACCCGAAAAGTAAATAGATCCCGAGAGCTGCTCAAGTGTACTTTTCCCTCATACAGAGGTCAAGCTGGAAGAAGGGCAAGAGGAGAAATGCACACTGAATGTAAAACGCGTTTCACTTTTCAGAAATAGATATAGCTTCTAAAACATATAATACTATGCTAGAACCAGTTACCTGGGCATAATCAAAGATACAGGGATGAAGTCACAGTTATTAAAAAAGCATGTCGGCAATTTAATTACAGTAAAGGGATTACATATAAAATGAACTTACCGTCTCTGTCTTCATCGTGAATATTTAGATACAAGTATTCCAGTCCTCTTCCTTTCTTGCCGTGCTCTGCTCCCTGTATTTTAGCCATCAGTGTGGTTTTACCTGAACCATCATCACCTGCCAGTAAGTTTGTACAGGAAAGAGAGACACTTTCAGAATTAATTTTAACTTCACAGAAAATATTTTTCAAATCATGTTTGAGTAATCAGAAGTATCCTTGTACATTCTTAGACCATAGTTATTTGTTGTTTTCATTCAAGCATTATAGCTAAAACTGGCACTTAATTATTCTCTATTACTTAATTATTCTCTATTCTATGTTAGAAATCTAACAGCATAAACAAAAATGAAAGCAAATCTACCAGCCCGAAGACAGTAATACCACAGATCATACGACCTAACCTAATTTTAACAAACTGATGTATCAGTTCGCTCACATCATTGTTTTAAACACATCTTGTTTCTACAAAAAACCCCACCACAACCACCACCACTCAACTGCTCGCATATATTACTTACCAAAAACAAGAATATTCTTGCCCGATGGCAATTTAGATCTTGACCGGGTAGAAACTTCACTCAGTATCGAGGACCTAGAAAAACAGCATCGTTCTTGTCAGACGGACAGGCGCACGGATGCGCACATATGCGCGCAGAGACACACACACAGCCCACGCGCTGCCCATTTGACATCACTGATGAGCTCAGCAGATCTGCACGGACCAATCCTGTTATACTCATTCTATTTACAAACTAGGTCTGATGTTACATTTGAAGACTTAAGTTCATTTTAAAAGACCGAGAGGACGTCACCTTCTTGAGAGAAGCTTTTGTAATTTCTACAATGCATGAAGTAACATTTTAAGTTTTTCTCCCTTGTAAGAGGCCACCTTACAACAAAGCATTACTTTTTAACTGATGACTAACTATTCCCATAATCCGTTACCGTATTTTACAGGTAATTTCTTCTGCCATTATTAGTATTTTTTAAAGCGTTACTCGGACACAAGCGAAGAGAAAACCTGAGAGAGATGGAGCCTCTCGGAGCCTATCCCGCAGAGCCGGGCTCCGCACACCTCCTGTCCCTCACCCTCGCAGCGATGTTTCCCCCCCACGAGTGCCTTCCGCGCCGGGCCGGCCGAGCCGGCCGGCATTCCCCACCGGCCGGCATTCCCCACCGGCCGCCGCGCCTCGCTCGCCTGGC
>VWZK01013462.1:204781-240906 GCA_013396935.1 Baryphthengus martii | reverse complement strand
GCCGCTCCTCGCAGCGGGACCCGGCCCGGCCGCGGACGGATAACCCTCGGTAGATCCGGGGCAGCATCGCTGCCCGGGAACGCTCCCGGGCTTGGCGCGATCAGGGAGGGGACTGCTGGCACGGCCCCTGCTGCTCCTGCCCGGGCTGCAGATGGTGCGCGGCCCGGAGGTAGCCTGTGTTCACATCAAAGCACCTGTTATAAATTATTCCTTCCTAAAGTAGGCTTTAACTGCCACCCCCCTTCTTACACCCTGCCAATAAATTTTGTTCTTCTAATAGAACTACCAAGCAAGTTCAAGTATTTTGGTAAACATGTTTTCCTTTTCAAAGCATTAAAATAGCGTGCTGGGTAGCTTAAGCAGCCCCCAAAATTACATTAATTATTCCTGTACAATTACAGTTTTATGATGCCCGCTCTGTGTACATTTGAAAGCATTTTACGCAAGAAAATGAATAAGCTTATCATGGCGGCACAGTCAATCCAAAGGAGAGAAAAAGACGAAGTGACTTGCAGACATTGCCACAACAGACACCTGATCACTTCCAGTCTCTAGAGGTCCCCTCCAGCCCCCCTACCCCTCAGCCTACCCAAACCCGCGGTCTCTCCACGGTGAGCCAAACCGCCAGTACTCAGAGCCTGTTGTGTCAGGGAAAGATTCACACCTTAGATATTTTCTCCACTTGAAATACATTCAGGCCGGAAAAACTAGAGGTCACTAATGCCCGTTCTGTCACGGGGGGGACAGAGAGAGCAGCTTGTCTGGATCAGCTCTGGAGACCCTGGAAAAGTCGCCGCAGAGCGCGCAGCAGGCCAGGATCTGCCCATGCAGCACACCGCTCCTCAGCGGCCTCAGGCTCGCGTTCTGCAGTTCCGCCCATGTTTCACTACGCTGCTTTGAATAGCTCCATTCAAAGCCATCGTTTATAGATGCTTGAATATTTTAATAATAGAAAAACCAAACTGCAACTGCTGAAAATATTAGACCACCTATAATGTCACTGGCATCATCTTTAATGCTGAAGTTTTTCAGTTTTTGGTTATCTTGTTTTTAGGCACTTAATCTACATCCTAGAGAACACCTACTGTTAATACGATAACTAAAGTTTTTTCATAATAAATTAACTGTCAGTTAATCATTCCTTTACTAGAATAGCTAAAAATCTAGATTAAATACAAAGGCTATTACTGAAAGTTACTACAGCTTTCACTAAATCTTTCTATAACAACTGTGCGCTTAGCAGAAATGATGGTTCTGGTCACTTAATTGAATAACAGACCAAAAAATGTCCAACTGTAAACAGAAGCCAAATTTTCTCAGCACCTGCATTCTACTTAGTTCAACACTGAAGTATTTTATGTAGGCCCAGAAATGTTACTCCAGTTGTTAATATCAGCCAAGAACTACTGCAGCTGAGCCACACACCAAATCTCCTACTCCGAAGTTCTGACATTTCTCCACAAGCTTTCTATTTCAATTCACTTACTACACCAGCAAGATTTGCCTGCTGTGTGCAGCAGTGTTTGACCATGCACACGGTGCTGGCTGTCACAGATACATCTTTCTGCACATACAACACGTTAAATGCACAACAAAATATTTTACCTGCTTCAAACGTTTCACTGATTAAGAGGAAGCCGATTCAAACACAACATAAACACCAGTTTGACATAAAACACTCATTTCAGCGATATAGCCTTTACTTACAAATGGTATAAAGCAAACTAGGAAAAGATTCAAACAAAAAGCCAAACCAAATGTTATATAAATCAAAAGTTCAGGAAGGTTAAATTAAGTTAAAAAACAACTCATACTTTTTACTGATGAAGATTTTGTTAGCTATGTTAGCATTCTTTAAAAAAAAAAACTTATGAAATTATGTGTAATTTAAATGACAAAGCACAACTCAAATGTTATCTCTGAAAAACGTGCGTCCAAGGCAATCTCAGTTCTCCAAGGGCTCGCACTGTTGTCACGATACCTCACTGTTAAAACCTTTGCTGTTTAGCATTCTGCAACAAAATCCAAAAAATTCTTGAAAGATGTTATTGATGAACTTTGCTTTTTTCTTGCCTCTATAAAATAGAGATAAAAGAAAAGATAAATGCTGACACAAGATACTGCACAATTTTAGAAAATGTTTCCCTCCCGCACAGCAGAAGCACGATCTACTCCATCCATAGACAGTGTTGCTGTGTAAGGAGCGTATGTGTGAATTCTGTATGATTTATAAAGGTATATGATTTCCACAAACCATCATTGGAAAACAGACTGAACAGAGAAAATATCAACTTCCTAATAAACGCAGGGATTAGAGTCCTTAACTGCAATTACTCTTTGTATCCTGTCAAGTAGCACTAGAAGGTTCAAAGGTTCTCTAATATTTTCCCAGTTTAGTTCTCTCTCCCAGCACAAGCCACGACCGAATTAGATCAGAGAACGTTCTAACGCATAGTGGGCAAAAACAAACCACGATCCCATAGGTTGCAATTTCTGATAGTCTTGTCTTTTTTTTTTTTTTTGTAAGTCATTTTGGCGGCAAAAGCTGGAAATTGAGCTGACAGCATATATAAGTAGAAAATTAAATTATGCTTACCTGCAACTGTAATCTGTAGTATTTCTTGGAAATATCAACGCTTGTCCGTCCTTTCTGAAATGGATAAGACCACAAAATTAAATTCCGGTGATTACCCATTTTTTTTACGCCTCTCAAAAGATAGTAACTTCTTTAGTCACGAAATCTTTTCGGGTTCTTCTTCCACTGTTGAAAGTTCTTGTGTTCTTGTCCAGGGAACACAGTTCATTGTTCTGCAAATATTTATTTTGGTGTAATTAAAAACATATGTAAATTTACATATTATTTTGTATTTGAAGGTTGCACATTATTACTGACAATGCAATCTTAAGAAATGGTCACTCTGTCAAGGAAACAGTGGTTCTCCAATGTTTCTTCACTGTCACTCTGTTATTGAAATACAATATTTTTCTGTGACCTTTACCTTAATTTCTGTCATGCCTACCTAGTTTATACCTTTCCTATGTTTATTCCTTTAGGTTTCTGTTATTTCTGTACTACACAACTTGTCATTAGCACAAGAAAAAGCATACATCCATATTCGTCAGAAACAACTGTCCGTTGGAAAATGTTTAATTAATTTCAGGGACAAATCAGTATGACTGGATTAGAATCAAGAGAGGAATACCCTTTTAATAAGGTTCACTTTGCTACTGGGCTTCTGTTACAGGTGACTTTAAATTATGCAATTAATAGTGATTTTATTTGGACATTTACAAATAGGCGCCTGTATGATTAGGTTTAACATAACTAACCTCATTTTTGTCAAGTGAATATATGCAATTTTCTTTCAAGCACTGACGCTGCTGGTTGCACATTCCTTTGACTCTTTGTCTCTTCAAGTTAGCATCTTGGGTTTTTTGGAAAGCTATGAAATTGTGAACAAGGACATCACTTAGTTACTTTGAACTGAAATCTACTGTAAAACTGAATATAGTGTTGTAAAGGAACATTTCTTCTAAGGGACGTGAATATGTGAATGTTGCTTTATTAGTAATATCTGATTTTCATTAGATCTTTTTCTCATCATTGACATTAATACATGAAGATTATCTGTGCGCTGGAAACAACTAGCAAATAATAGGAATTAACTCAAACCTCAATAATACTATGATTGAAGGTACAAGAACATAGCCATTTAAATTCTTAGCCATTTGTCTCCAATAGCGAGCACAGGTACTTTTCTCAGTGCCCTGACCTAAATGCAAAACCTGATCTTTAAGTTACACTTATTACAAAATTAACTTTCTGGTAATACTCACACTTTTCATAAGTAGGTATCAAGTTATAGTCATCAGTGAACCTTGTATGTGTACTATGTTCATCTCTATTTGAAGTATTAGATTTGTTTTTTCTAATTGGAGTCAAAAGAATACCTTAAAAAAAACCCAAACAATAAAACATTATGCATCTTTCTTAAAAAAAATAAAACAAGCCACAAAACACAGGTAATGTTTTAGGAGTTAAAATCTGAGAGAGAACCATCTTTTCAGCCATACTACTATCTGTTCTTGGATAAAGATTGGAAAATTCAGAAAATGTTTGCTTGCTAAAGATAATATATTAGTCTAATGGGCTCTTGAGATGAAATAAAGTTGTCAGTTTTTTAAAAATTTTAAAATACCTCCACAAGTATGGTAGCCAAATTAATTCATTTCTGAAATTAAGGTCGGGGGAGCAATGTAAAACATTTAAAAAAAAAATAAATAAAAATTATCAATCTACTAGCTTTTACCAGAAATTAAATAAAATAGATTAAATAAAATAGCAATGCGAACAAGGTTTTTGGAAATAGGAGATTAAAAGTATATTCCTGCTGATTTTTCAAAAGAAAGTGTTTCTTAAGGTAATATTAATGTTTTAGCATTTAAACATTGAGTTATAGAATTCCTTCAGTCTACTTTAAAACTGATGACTAGAAATTGTAAGAAAAGTATTGGTTGCTAGCTGATGAATGTAGTAGTGCGTGACTGCAGATGAACCTCTGCAGGATGTACCCACAAACATCACTTCTAAAGAATATTCCTTGTAAATTATGTAAAAATACGGATCTGCAGAATAAGGGAAAAATATAACCATTAACTTTATGACAGTATTTTATTCTGTAATATAGCAAAGAATATGTACCCTGCTATTTACAAATGGACAGTTGTTGTTACTGGTTTTTATGGGCAACTGATGGTTCTGTAAACACGGGCTTCCTAAACTGCTCTGCAGAAACTGACTGAACTTTTATTCACTTTTCCATCTCTACCTTGTTAATAACATCTTACTCAACATCTTATAATACAGGACAGGTAAAGAGATTTCTTGTTCTTCATTTTCTGATAGGTTGTTTTCAGTTACTAACTCTAGTATTGTTGTATACGTTAAGGTTTACCCTTTTAGGTATTCAGCACAGAGACCCAAGTCCTTAGCCGAGTTCAAAGCAGGAACAGAAACAGGTATAAAGGGTAACGTGGCTATAACTGTGTATAGAGTGATGCTGAATCCAGGAACAGGCAAGTGTGCTGTGTTCTGCTCCTGACTATGCCTATTTTAAAAATTAACGGTACAAAACTGAGAAATAGCCAATGGCAAGGAAATATCCCTGACAAGATTCAAATAGCATGTATAAAGCAAGTGCTAGGTCGCTTTGTTGTGACCTACTACCGTGCAGAATAATTTCATGATTACAGAATATGCATTTTTTGGCCTATTAATATACAGATTTTTCACAGAATCCACAGGAAAAAAACCACCCTAATTCTCTATCCACAGCCTCCCACAGTGAAGCCCTGCAAAATAATTACTTAGTAAGAGCTTTTTGCATTAGTTTCCAAACCAAGCCCTTACTTTGGAAACTATCCATTTTGCTCCTAAAAGTTGGTATTTCTGTATGCGGTCTGTCTTTCTTCACTGGGGTCAGCAGTATATCTGGAAAATAGAAGACCAACAGCAGTACATATGCTAGTAAGTAATAACTGTTTAACTTTCAAAATGCCTTCTTTAAACCAGAAAAATATAGGATGCATTTCTATTTAATTCCTTAAGAATTTTAAGTCTCTTACACCCATAAGTATGTAATAGATTGAAATGACCTTATGATGTCATACATCCATTCACACTTATTCCAACTTAATATATTGCCTTCTGTTAGTACTTGACTAACTAGCAGACAGGACAGAGTCTCAAAGCCTGTAATAAAGATACATCACTACTGACAAGAAATACACAAGATCCTCAAAACAAAAGTCACTAAAATTCTGATCTCACTACAAATCATTGGTAAATCAAATTAAATGAGTGAGTTTAAAAGAGTAGGACAATTAGAATCAAAACCACAATAGTTACAACACTAAAAAAAACTTCATCATACTTTCATAAGTTGCATATCTACTGCTGTTACAAACAGCCAGTTTGCGAAGTTTCTTTTTATATCTTTCTTCAGCTTCCAGAATGACTTTGTGACGGTCACACTGGTACGGACAACTTTGCATCAACTTGGTAAAGGTTCTACTATTGAAGGGCTGTCCTGCTGTACAACCTGGAAAAGCAAATAGGATACTGTAAGCACAAATTGTATAGAAGTTGTCACAAATTGCAGCGTTTTATTTTGCTCACTATGATCTACAATTTAACCAGCAGTTTTCCATATACACGTCTCAAAAGAGGTTACACTTTAATGTACTTTCTTAAAACTACTTCTTGATTGTACTTGCTCTGAAAAAAAACAAACACACACAACAACAAAAAAAAGCACTTCACATGATCTATATGACCAAGTTATACTGCACTTCTACTCCAGAAGTACTAAATGAGGCATGGATCCTCTACAGAAGTAAAAATCTTAGTCAGATGGGAAGAAAGGAGCCTTTGCGTATTATCCAGGAGCCAAAATACAAAGTGTAGCAAAGACATCTTTTAAACTTTCTCTGTGTTGTAACAGTTATCTGTATTAGCTGGAATAAGTCTCGCTTAGGTATGAATTTCCTCACAGGAAGCCTTCCTGTTGTTTTTTTGAGGACATGCCTAGGGTAATTTATGGTTCAGTTATTCTTGGATGTTCTCACAGTTAGTTATTTCAGCTGAAGGAGAACTTCTGCACTGTGAGGAATTATAAGAAGGGCACTGGTCCGTATCTGCAATATTCCAGCCTAAGATAAAGCAATGCTAAAGCTCAAGTTGAATTTAGTTTGACAACTTGGATTCATAAGCCTAAATGATTTTTAAAGGTGGCTTATGGACTTTTGTTTTTTCCCCCAACTTTTGGTGGGTTGTTAGGTTGTTTTTTTAATAGACAAGGTCTTGATTACAAAATCCACTTAAAAATCCTGAGTATCAGCAGCATTCTTATAATCTACTGATAGACTATGTTCAGGAAGTAGAAGATGAGGTAACCAAGGGCTGCAATCCTGGATTACTATAAACCTAAGTGCCTGTACTTAACTGCAGCAAGGCAGAGAAAACACAAGGGTTGCAGAATGGTTAGGAGGCTTAGCAGGGAACACAAGGGAACTGAGCAGGGCTTCAAGTTTTTCCTCCTGCTTTCCAATCAGAGAAAGCAGGGAAACACCCCTCTTAAGTATTCTTGTAAGTGGTGTGTCATCTTTTAAACTGATGTATATTTTGTTAGCAAACCCACATTCTGACAAGATACCTAGATTGAAACTGGAATATGTAAGCTTTATTTCAATATTTATGTTTTATTTTAGGGGCAGAAAAGGGAAAGGAAGCAGTTCAGAATTACATAATAGGAAATCCAATAGGTGTGTTAAAATTTCTGTAAAGTCAGTTCACTTACTGCCTTGCTGACTCTTTAAGGCTTCTTTTATAGACTCAAGAAAGACAGACATAAAATAGTATTTACCTAAGCACCTTAAATCTGCTATTTTATGGGATGCAGATGTAGCTGAACTACTTTTTCCTTCCTTGGTTATCTCCGAGTAGAATGAATGTCGATCTAAATTAGGAAAGAAAAAAATCTGCTAAGAAAATGCAAGCTATCTTTTGCTGTGGTAATCATGCATCCGTGTACCTATATTCAACTGTACTTCCTATTTGAAGATTATTAAAAGTTTAATTTGCCTAATGGCAGGAAATCCAAATGAAATCCTGAAGTTAAAGGGATCGCATTTACTTTTTTGTAAATCCAGAATAATTACATTTAATTCAGTGCTTTTTCACCACTCTCCCAAAGCATATTACTTCAACTCTAACACAGCAAAATAACCCTATAAACTTACACAGCTTTGTAACTAAGCCCTATAAATTTTATTTCTCTTTGGAATCAGAGGCTGAAAAATGTGATGTCCTGGAATAATACTTAGTCTCAATTTAGTAATACATCTCAATATCCAGATGTAACCTGGACATCACCTTGGTAATCTGTAAAGCTACCAGTCTGGCAAATACTAATCTAGTGGTTAATTATAAATTCTATAAACTAACAGGAAACTTAATTATGGCTACAGATTTGATTGAACAGAACCAATTCTGAAATAAATGTATCAGACTAAGAAGATCAATGCAAATCTGAAAAACATTTATCTTCGACATGTATTCAATGTGGGAATAGCTTCAGGCAAAAGTGACTCTCACAGGTAGGTTCTATCCACAATCTTACAAGCATAAAGAAAATCAGCATCCTTATGAATTTTCTATTAATCGTTTTGATTGTTTAGCACAGATTGCATTCGTGCTAAACTTAAAATATTTATCTGTGATACATTCATTTGGATAATTAAAATCAGTTTTAAAAAGAAAGCTAGAATATATATCAGAAGAAAAGTCGAATATTCTTGAGAAAAATTCCAATGCCATGCAAGCAGTTAAAGGATATTATACATAACGTGCTCTGTCATCTAATGATACATAATTGATAAAAAGTGGTGAAAAAAAGTACACAAAACTAATTAAAATATCATTAAGAACAAAATTATCTAAGAAAGGAATATGTATAGCTATTTGTACCTGATGTGTATGTGTCTCTTGTTTTTCTAACAATATCTGCTGGTTGTTTAAATAGATGTCCACTGGGAAGATCAAAACATGAATAAATTTAAATAAATAAATAAATGCCAAACTTCACAACATACATTTACCTGTAAATTAATATGCATATTCCAATGGCCAAAAAAAAAAATGCATTAAATATATAAAACTTTAAAAAATGTATTCTAATTATCCCAAGTTACTGGGCTTGTAGTATCCAGCAAGAAATCATTGTGTGTGAGAAATGTGTTTACCAGAGACCTGTGATCAGCATTCCTTGCAGTGCTGTTTAGCACATCTCTTCCAGCATTTGGGATGCAGCGTTTTTCAGGGATGCTGGTTTCCAGAGTCATTTGCAAGTCTGATTTGTGATTCACATAATGATTACTTAGTGCACATAAAACTTCCACAAAGTCTTCAAAATAGTGTAGCCTTCACCAGATTTTACAGCAATTGCTCTAAAAAAGCAACTTATTTTCTTCTTTTCTTACACTGAATACCTTTTTATGTAATTAACATGCTCCCCTGATAAGGTGATCATGCATTTTGCTATGTCATTGACTACCTCCAAATGCTCCTGGAGGCAGGAGCTTAATCCGTGGTTATGCTTGGGTAACTTCTGTTTTCACACACACTGGGAGAGAGCTGCCTTTTTTTTTTTTTCCCAAATAAATAAATAAAATTTCCTAATAGCTTTGTGCTTCAGAGATCAGAACAATAATTAAAGAAGCTGTGTGAAATTATGCTAATCGGTAGCAAAACAAAATTTATCTGAATGTACCATGGAAAATATCCTAGGCTCTTGATAATTTCTGTGGTAGTTGCAAAGTTAAAATACACTGCATGAAACGAAACTGCATAGGAGCAGGGTCCAGCCGGACATATAAATAAAAGCACGATAAAAATGTGGAACTCAAAAAAAGGAAAGATGTAGTTTTGTTCATACTCTCTTATTGCCTGTCTTGAGGGATATTCCAGATATATGTTCAAGGAAATGGAATCCCTATGTATCCTTGTAAGTTGCCTGTAACTAATTTTTTCTTTATCAGTAGAAAAGATAATCATAAGAAGCAAAAGAAAAAGAGGAAAATAAGCATTTATGTGAGAGCAACAAGTAACAAAACAGTGAATGACTAAACATGGCTGTATCTTTCTCTTCCTATGCAGGGAAGCAATTGAATATGAGGGGGAAAAAGCGGGGCAGGGGAGCATTTCCCTCATAGTCTGTAGGCACTCCAGTTTCAATTATTTTACAGAGAAGTTCTGTAAATGTTGTTTTCCTAGTAAGTGCATATTACAGAAGTCTTTGTAGTTTCATCTGACCAATGCATCAAATCTTGATTTACTGAATCAATGAGAGTTTTAAGACAAAAACTATGGCTACTTCTTCATCAGCATGTTGAAAGCATTAGAACAAAGCCTCTAACAAGCTCTCCATACAATTTCTTAGAAGCCTACTGTTCAGAGAAAAAAAAATAATAATCAGAAGCTTTTATGAATACAATGCCTATAATCTTTGATCTGCGATGTCAAAAGCACTTTCGCAGAACATTCTGTAGTAAGCCACCAAAAGGCTATGTCTTTTCACTAGGAGAAAAAGACCCAGTCAGTAAAAGATAATTTAAAAGGCTGACATTCAATTTGGAAATTATTACAGAAAAGCAACTGACTGTTTCTGCTTAGATAAGATACTTACCTTACTTGAAGAACAGACTGATTTTTTACATGAGCAGTTTTTTCATTTATACTGTGGCTTTGAAGTACTCTGTCCATTTTCAGTTCATTAACTGAACATGGAATATTACTCTGTTCCCTGTGTCTACTAGAGACGTTTACTGGATCCATGGTGTTCAAGATTTCATTTTTCAGTGGAAAAGAATTTGCAGATGGAGCAAGAACCTGATCATCCAACTTAGAGGTCAACTGTGGACAGTGTACTTCTTTTTGTGTTCTTTCCCTGGAAGTTTTCAGATCAGCAGGACTCACTTCATCGTATTTTGATGCTTCAATATTGGCTTCTGAAGATCTGCCTACAAATACTCTTCCTTGCACTCTTTCCTGTATTGAAAAATACTAGTTAGCAACTATACCAACTCTACAAATCTGGTAACAAGATTAACCGGGATAGACCAGTCTAACTCTGAAAGTAAAGCAAATTCCAGAGAAACCTCAAAAACCTCTCACTGAGTTGGCACAGCAGTGCTGCTGAAAGTGTTGAAGGGGGAGTTATTGAGTGCTAATCCCAGGCTGAAGCAATGGATTCACTACTAATACAAAGCACTTCTAAAAAAAAAAATATTTAATTATGACCCAGATAAATAACTCAAAAACCTGTTGTTCCACACCTAGAGATACTATGTACTTATACAACACAAGGAAAATATGAAAACAACTTCATTTCAGTTTGTGTTCACATTTTCCATTATCATCTATCCTAGCACAGCTGTACAACCATGGACATTTTGTGCATGCAAATACTCAAATTATAGGTCCAAATGATCAGCAATTAAAAATAAATTTAACTCTTATATCTCCAACCTAAATAGTGACAATTTTGTAGAAAATATGGTTTGATAATAAACTAAGATGCTTCATAAAAACACAGATGCCTGCATTCTCTGATTGCCCTGCACACTTCTAATCTTGTATAATATACAGTATTGGTAAAAGTGGCAGGTTGTAGTTTTACACACATCCAGCGTTTTCCTTACTTTTCCAGCTCACACTGAAATGATCTTAAGTGTTTACTTTCTATTTCTCCCTAAACTCTGGAAAGATTCGCTGAGTTTTATCCTACTTTGATAAATAGGCCAACCTCATCACGTTCTTCTTCAATCAAGTTTATTCTATGAAAAATTTCTTTTGCTTTCTTCCAGTAGTCTCGTAGACTTCTTTTTCTGTCTTGCATGTCCAACTCTTCTGCATTGTTCATACTTGATGAACGATCATTTATTTTCATGGACAATTGTTCAGCTTTATAAAATATAAAACAATATTAATATTCCAAATTTTATCAATGAACACTTTAGTAAGTATTTATTACAGTTTAGTATGCTGCGGGACATCTCCACTTATTTAATGCAAAATACAACCTCTGAATAATCCTTTTTATATTAATTAATTTAAATTTACACATAAATGTTAATATACTTCAAATATAATCTGCAGTTACAAAAGGTGAGCTTGCAATTATAGTTACTATAAGCTGCTTATACAATGATGCTGTGCTCTAGAAAATTTTATCATGGATTTAATCCTAACTCTGTAAGTCCTTTCCCAGTATGGGTCTGTCTGTTTGTTTTTTAAAAAAAACAAACAAACAAACAAACAACTTCTTAGTAATGGACACTGAAAATCACCACATTCCCTCAATCTTAAACAAAACTCTCAGTTATGTTTTCAGTACAAAAATGTAGATACATGCCTTTTACTAATTATCAGTTGCATAATACTTTCCATGCTCTAGAGATTAAAGGACAAGTTGTCTTTCTGTTTCATTGGTAGTATTGTAGAGTTAATTACAAAAGAAGTCAACAAGGTACTTCAGAATACACCCTACTTTAAAAATAAAGATCAAGATCTTTTAATATTGCAAAATAATTGTAGTCATGCTGATTTTGGGCTTGATTATCTACTGGTTTAGTCTCCAAGATAATGGTATATACCCAGGAATAGAGTACCAATTCTATATTAAATGACAACGTTAACATTTTGAGCATAATTTATAGACAGGAAAGTCTTTTAAGAACTGGTCCTATACATATGGGTTTCACAAATGCATTATTGCAACACTGTTGGAATTGCTGCTTTTCTTTTTTTCTGCCTGAATGTTGTAATTAGTCCAAGGTGGCAAACACACAGCTTTTCTGCAGAAAACAAACATCTCTTGGATTAAAAACTGCTACAGTTAGAATGATTTAGAAAGTCAACAGAACTTAAAGGTGGACATATCTCTGTAGTTTTTAAAGCAGTAACAATAAGCTTACTCATTTTTCTGCAGTTTTGCAGCACAAAAGTAACAGCTTTGTTTAGTTCCTCATCCTGACACTCTGTTAACATCTTAATCATAAGTGGAAGACCATTGTTCTGGAGCAGTTCAGACTGGTTTTCTTCTACAATAGGACATCGTAAAGGAAAACAGATTTTCAGCCTTGTACTCAATCTTACAGTAATTTTAGAAACTAATACTAGTAACTTTTAGGGAAATTCTGAAAAAGAGATTTTCATTCTGAATCCAAACATGCTGTAATGACCTACTACCTGGGTTGCAGCGGAAGCACTCTAAATTACACAGGATCATTTAATCAGAGCTCAGAGTTCTTGTAAGAAAACTGAAGGAGAACTGAGACTAATTATATGATGGAGCTCCAAAGTAATTTAATTGTTGCCCAAAATATTTGAATTATGGCTTCTGTATCTCTTCTCCTCTGGTATATACTCCTAAAGTATATACACTACATTTATGTAACGCTTGAGATGCAGAAACATCAAAATCTTATAGTTTATAATTAACAAAACTCCAATGAAATCAGTAGTTTAATCCCAGTCTAGCTAATCTGTTCCTCCTTGTTTACTATATAATTAGTTAATTGTTTTTTATTATGATTTCATTTGCAGTAAGTATTCATAAAACAGACAGCTTTCTAAAGACAGCTCTTTGTTGTCTAAACTTGATAAAACAAAGGACCCAACAAAAGGTGAAATATTATTACTTTACCAGTGTTGACATTTGAAGAGACACTTTTATTCTGTTGGCTTAATCATATTTCTATTTGAAAGACATTTTTCACCAAGCTGTTTCAATTAATTCTTCATGAAAAAGTGTCTTGAAATACCAGATTTATGACCTACTGATACTAGAATGGCTTGAGTTGGAAGGGACTTTAAAGATCATCCAGTTCCAAACCCCCTGCCATGGGCAGGGACACCTCCCACTAGACCAGGTTGCTCAAAGCCTCATCCAGCCTGGTCTTGAAAACTTCTAGGGAAGAGGTGTGTCCACAGCTTCTCCGGGCAACCCATTCCAGTGTCTCACCACCCTCATAGCAAACAACTTTTTCCTAATGTCTAATCTAAATCTCCCCTGCTCTAGTTTAAAACCATTGCCCCTTGTCCTATCCCCTCATGTCCTTATAAAAAGTCCCTCTCTAGCTTTCCTGCAGGCCCCCTTCAGGTACTGGAAGGCTGCTATTGAACTTGTTACTGACATTTAGAGGATGAGAATCAGTCAGAATTTTTGAAGGTAAACATTTTTTCTAGTGTTTCTGAACATACATGGGAAAAAACAGTGGTATAAATAAACAACAATCATTATGGCACAATTTTCCATTCTATTTGTTTGTACTGACATAAATTACCAACTGAAGTGTTATATTTTCACCAGATAGGTTTGGGAAAGCCCTTAAAAGCCTAGCAAAAACATTTCAGGATTACCTACTGCTTATATTACTTCAAAACCAATGCTTTCTTATAGCTTAAAAAAAAAAAAAAAAAAAAGCAGCTATGCAAGCAGTGAAGTTGAATATATCAAGAATCATCACAATAGAGCTCAAAAAGACTTCTTTGGTATGTGTGCATTGTAGTAGTTTTCAAGTACGGAGGAATTTTACCTAAGTCCAGCTCCGAATTCTTCCGTAATAGTCTACTTTTATTAAGCTCTTAAAGACAATATATGTTAAGAGGTTATAAAATTTAAAGATGGAACATTACAGCAAATATTTTTTTTCTGAATGTTAATATTAGATCATTTAATAGAAATTTCCCTTTTGTTCCAGTCTCAATGAAACAACACTATTGAAGTATGAGAATTTAGTAGAAACTGGCAGAAAGAAAAGAAAAAACAAAAACATCTTACCACAAACTTCAGTACAGTGTCCAATTGCTAGAATAATACTAATTTTTTCTCCAGTGTCCAGAGTGTCATTGGACAGCAGCTTCAGTAGCTCTGACACAGTGTGATACTTTGTCAAAACAATACTCATGGCAGCTATTATGTTAAAAACAATATGAAGAAAAAACCCCTAGACAGTAAGTATATAGGTATAATTCAAGTATAAAATGCTGTTATTAAAGAGAACTCTACAGACTTCTAAAAAGCCTTAGGCCCGCAGTCCTCCTCTCCCTCTTTCATACCAATATTTCAAATCCCTCCCAGTGCAGTAGTTCTGCCCATGGTACTCCCCATGTCCAACACTGCCCTTTCTCCCAGACTGCGCTGTATAGAGATGTGGCAGAAGATCTGTTAAACAAGGTAGTCTTTGCAATATGCAAGTTTTGCAGACCTCTGCTACGTTTCTCCACAGCTTCTATCAGTTCCAGAACAGATCAAGAGTAGAATAGGGTTTGACACACAGTCTATTGGCCGCAAAAAGAACTAGGAATGTCTCTGATAGACTTCAACCTCTTCCTTAAACTGGGAACACTGCTGCTAGTACATACGTGCTGAAACCTAATTCTGTCACATATCAGCTTCTTTGGAATTAGGCTCACAATTAGTGCAGTATATGCTTTTAAACTTCTGTGAACTTCTGTTAGTGAGCATTTATGGTGGAAGTGTCAAATATAATAATCATGGCCAACAGCATAGATTCATCAGGCTCACAGGCTTCTCAAAATCATCTGATGGAATATACAAAGACCCCATCAGGAGAGCACTATCCAGATGGTAAGTCAGAGTACAGATGTGTTATGCAGACATAGCACAATTGTTCAGCTCCACGCCCAAGTTAATAAAGCCTTCTAAAGCTTCCAAAGCTTACTAGCTTAGGTGTAGGCCTACAGAAACACAGCTCTAACTCCGAGATCTAAGCTGACTGCCATATCCAGTTCTCAGCTTAATATACGCAGAAATAGCTCTAGTATCTTATTTTTAATTTCAGTAGAGTTTAAAATTTCACTGTTTATTTTGGCAACAATGGGAAAGTAACCCACCCCAGATGAACGGAATTATTCCCCATATACATGCTTGAATTTTTAAAAACTCTACAGTATCAACTTAATTGCCTTTTAGCATTCCTATCACTTTTCCACCAAAATCAGACTGCAAAAATTGCATTTTAAAATTACCATATATAAAACATAGCAGTAGTATTGTCACTCACATTCATTAGCAATGCAGGCATCCAGAGTCTTTGTTACTACTACTGCAAGTTTTGTGCTTGAGTGACTCACACAGGAATCATGCCTCAGCTTGACAAGAACTTTAGCTAATGTATCCAATCCTCCAACAGAAACAAAATATTTCTGTACATATGCTTAGTGGGAAAAAAAAAAAAGAAAAAATGTGTCTTAAATAATACAAGTTGCAAATTGTTTTAGTATTTTCCTAATCAACAGTTTTTCCATGCATGTATTAATCATTATGTTGCTACCCATACAACAGAACTGAAATTGGTTATAGACTACTATCAAGAAATGTAGTAATTGTCTTATAAAGCAGTTACAGGAAACACATGGCCCTAATACACACATACGAATGGCAAACATTATGCCTAAATTCTGCTTATCATTGTTTTCAGAGATGTAATAATGCCTTATATTGGTAAAACACTTTTAATCAAAACAGCTTCCAAATAGTTTTTACTGACCTTACTAAATGTATCCAGTGTGTGGCTATTTGCACATCGAGGCACAATGCAGTGTCAGGAATTATGGTGGAATATAGTTTTCAGAGTAATAGTTGGAAAAATAGCAAATGAATTCGTAGCAATTGACAGAAAGAAATCAAACATTTAACAACTGAACTAAACTTAGTTTTACAAAAGAAAACTTGAGCTGAACTTACAGTTATTTGCAACTGAGAGACCAACAAATGAACAAATAGGACGAACTATACCAGGCTTTGTGCAACTTTCGAGGCACTCTTTGGCATATGGAAAAACTGAACAGCAAATGTTTTGATTGTCTTCTGGAAAAGTAAAAACAAATAACCCCAAATCGAAATGTAGTATGTAATTTCAATTGAACAGTAAAAATGAAAACAAACTATAGTCATTTTGGAGAAATACTTTAAACTTTTTTTTCCCCACAATTTGAACAGTAACACCTACCATTCTGAGGATTGTTAACACAGGCACAGAGAGTACTGCAGACTGAAGACCACAGCTGATAGCATTCATTAGTATTTTCATCTGACAGGTTCATCTCAGAGGTGGAAAGAGTTGTTCTGTTAGGAACAACACAAACAAATCTCAAATAGTCAGCAAACACAAGTCCCAAATAGTTTTATCATTTTTCTGTTTGAACTGCAGCTGTTTGTTTACCTGAATAACTGCAGCAGCAGACCAATGCAGCCTGTATCTCTGACATAGGCTTGCCCACTTTCTAAAAAAGAGCATGTACAAGACTTCAAAGACACGTGCAACTTGAGACAGTCTTAATGACAAGTTTAATTTACATATATACATTCTATTTCTGTTTCCTAAGTATATATTCCCCCTCCCCCCAAAAATACACAAAAATCACACCAATACATTGGCAAAAATGTTCCATTTCTTTCTATATCTATTTTTTTCTATACAATGTCATAAACTACTTCATATTTAGAACCAAACCACTTTCTGCTATTTAAGAAAATCCCAGTGAGCTATGATCTACTTACACACTTCTTCAGGATCAGTTACATGCAACCATTCATCTTTATAAATCAACTTTACCAAAAACATGACATACTGATTGTTACAAATCTCTGTACTACAGATTGACAAATAGCCAAAAAAAAAAGGTGTTATAACATAGAAAAAAAAACCCAACTTACTATTATTTGAAACCAGTACTAAGATGACATAAACAGACATCCTTTTCAAGTTCACACCAGAATTCTTATTAATTAAAAATAAAATGAGGTCTTCAAACAATGCAGAAGTACACAGAGTTTGTTGACAATAAACTGAAACCAGAAAATAAAAAACATTAGGTTTCAAAGCAAGCCATTCATAATCTTAAATTATTTTTGTCATACAGTAACTAGAGTCTCAGTTGCATCCAGTATGTGCTGAGGGGAGACAAGACAGGACTATGAAGTGACTGAGGGCTTCTCCCTATAGTCACTTCTAAAGCAGGCAGGACCCAGGCAGACTTAGGAACAGCTTATGAGTCATTTAACACTTGCTGCTAAGGAAGAGAAGCAGTACAGCTGCCTGGTATCATAAAGATATGCTGTGAACACAAATCAGCAAGGTCCTTGTCCAAACCTGGAGATGGACAGTGAAACAGTGGCATCTTTACTGCTCTTCACTCAAGCTGATAATTGGAAAAAAACCACCAAACAAAAAACAAACACCAAAACAACAACAAAAGGAGACACAAAGCACATGCAGAAGTAATATGTGATAACTCACTCAGAAATACAAATAGTATTACTTATTACCGTTACTCTCTATTATAATTCCTAATGTAAATAAAGCTGCTTCCTTTACTATGCGATGAACACTTGACTTCGCAAGATCATTTATAAACATCAAACCGCCAATTTCTCGAAAATATTCACTTGCTTCACCTGTAACAGAAAAGATGATCAAAAATTAAACTTTTGCTTTTGTTTCTCTGTAAAATGAAAAAATCTTTCCAAAACTCTTATAACTTCTCAAGTCTTATATCCTTCAGGTAATTTTTCTACAGTGACAACCAACTTCTTAACATGTATTGAGAACATAAAATTGCATTGTTTCTAAGGAAAAATATTTCTTACTGTTTTGTTGACAAATTGAATAAATGGTGATCAAAGCCTCTTTCTGAGATACAGGGCAGTCCATCTGGTATTTCAGGCATTCGAGAAGTAAGTTCAGATCTGTTTTCATATCTAAGAACAAACACGAAAAACTTGATGTAAATTGTTTTCTTTATAGTAGTCTACTTAGTATTAGAATAAACCTGCCAAAAGCTGTAGTATGCCTACGTACCTTAGAGAATAAAAAACAGTGAGCAAAAATGGCCACTTCCATCCAGCTATAAATAATCATAGAATGGTTTGGGTTGGAAGGGACCTTAAGGATCATCTAGTTCCCACCCCCTTACCATGGGCAGGGACACCTCCCAATACACCAGGTTTTTCAGAGCCTCATCCAGCCTGGTCTAGAACAAACATGCTTAACCTAAAAGTATTCCTCTTCATAGTTTGGTATTTGAGTATGATTTCTTTTGCTTAACTAACTGTCAGTCAGTCCCCTTTTAATATTTCTGGCCTTTAGTTACTAGTAACTGTTAGTAAATGTGATGCAAATTACTAAACATTAAATTCAAAATTGCAAAGCGCACTAAGTGTATTTAAGTGAATATCACAGAACCATGAAAATATTCAGTGTGAAAACAACTGAAAATCCACAGAGGGGATAGGAAACAATCCAAGCAGCCAAGGCTTCCTATGTGATACTTAGAGCTACAGAAGACTTAAGCACCACAGCAGCTAGAATCTTGAATCAGGTTGTTTAGTAAGTCAACACAAAACATTTTCTGGGCACCTGCATACTGCCCGAGGTAGGTAAAACACTTCAAAAATCTGTTTCTTAATCTTCTGGGCATAATAAAAATACTTATTTGATAATTATTTTAAACAGTAACAGCAGTTGTGGTATATTTTGAACACTTCTAAAGTCTGAGGTTTCTTAAAGAACTTAAAATACAATTAAAATGTGGGTAAATATTAGCAAAAAAAGGGGTGACTTTGTGATGATATTATTTACCATTTAAAAGTTTGTCATTAGATTTGCCCTCTATCTACCCCAATAGAGAATCTCAAAACAAGGAAAAAGAACATCTTCCCAACAGCTCACCATCCCATGACAGACCTATCACAGTCTAAAAACTTCATAAAATTGATTCAGATAGTTTGTTATTTATTAGGTATCTTACCACACTGTTTTTTCTGCAGCTCTTGATTTTCCATATTTGGTCGTACCCCTGTTCTTGTTCTACAATGACAAGGAAAAAGTGTTTTCTGTTTAGATTAGCAGTGTTTATATCACATACAACATAGATTAAATCATTTTTCTTAAAATACATTCTCATTTTCTGGTTTTACACCACCATCTGACACACACAGTTTGATATGCTCTTGCATGGCACAGATTTTCTCTAGAGATAAGCATTTGTAACTACCATGTTATTATGTTCTGAAAGTTAACATTTTTCAGAAATCTATCATTAAAAAAACATCCTTAGCTCTGTGCCATCTGTCACAATACATCTGATCCAATTTTCCTTAAAATAGGCTGCCACCTTTGTCATCAGCCAACAACTGGCAGTAAGACCACCAAGTAATGTTACATGGAGGGTATCTGACATCCACTATAAAGCATTCAGCCTCCTGCTGCTATTCCACGAGCCACTAAACCATAATTATGTTGTTTTATCAGTATTGATCAAAACCAGACAATGAGCATGAACTGAGACGTTATTTCTTAAACTAAGAATTTATTTTAGTTCACCAAAGAAATTATCACATTACGTGAACCATGTAAACCAGAAAAACTCACAGTATCAATTCTGCATAAGCCTAATGTGCCGGCATCTGCAAGTCAGTTGAGCAGCAGCTAGAGTGAAATTCAGGTTTGAAAGCAGGAAGATGGTCTCTCAATCAATGGTCCAAGTCCCAACACAAAGAAGGGTTGATGCAAGACTCACAGTAACCTGTTTCAATCTCTCAGAAATGATTTGGCTCCAGGCAGAGACTTTAAATCAGTGATGAATCCAGCTTAATAATGAACTAATTATCTTCCTCAAAGTAGAGCAAAGGCTCTAAGAAATGTCAGTGTAATCTTAATGAAGACAGACAGCCCTGCTTTCCATTTAGAGCTACTGACTGTTCCCACTCCTTTGCTGCTTCCATTAATTCAAATGCTCCACACACATCCTTACAGTAGTATTGCTGAAACCTGTTTTTAAACTCTTCCTCTGAAAACACACTTCATCTTCCTTTACCCTTTCAGGAGTGATATGTATGCATTTCATTTAGCTTGCAAATCTAACCTTGTCACGAGAACAGAAAGCTTGCAAGTCTTCCTCCTCTCTTTTTGCCCCTACCGATAAGACCCTGATATGCTACGAGAAAATAAAAGCTACCTCCATACTCCTCAACAAAAGAAAAGCTGTAAAAATAAGATCACTTTGGAGCTAATTTCATTTCAAGAAAGTTTACTTAAATACACATTTACACAATTAAAGAGCCTTTAACATAAGGAGCAAAAGGCTTTTTAAACACTACAAAGAGATGTCTTAACTGGATCTTTTTCTTCTGCAGCATACAGAAGGTACACTATAATACTTATAGGCCAGTCTACATTAAAACGCAAATAGCTTATCTCTGTTGTTCCATCGCAGGGCAAAAGTGAAAACATAAGTAACAGGATTTGCTGCAAGACTTCTTGCAAATGTTGCATATAAAAGAATACATTACCTCTTCCTGATCACTTATGGAAAATAACCCAGGAACATCCCTGCAAACCTCAAAAATGCACCCTCAAAAAAAAAAAAAAAAAAAGAAAAGCACAGATGTGTTCATGTTTGTTCAGTGGCATTAGAGCACACAGCTTGAACACTCCCAAGACCAACACAGGAGGTTAGGGAGCTCACAGGGAGGCTGATGGGAACTTCCCCAGTTAGTCAAGGCCTAGGCTGCCAGACTAGGATGGAAATAGCCTAGATGGAAACCGGGATATTTTTCATTTTTAAAACCCAGTGGTCAAATCTCGCATAATCAGAAGAATTTCGGATTGTTGGTGTCCTGTTGAAATCTAAATTCACACCAGGAGCAGAAGATGCGGCTGCTGACTTGTGAGGGACACTGTTCAGTGTAACAGACCTTTGAAGTTTTCCAGGGCTACTTCAGCATTCATACCAGGCCTTCTCCCTCTCAAATGAGCCATGGATGACTTATAGCTCGTTACCAGAATTCAGCTTTGAAGCAGAATTCTTAACAAGTACTCCAGGGTATCCCAAATACAAAAAGGAACGAACGTATTTAAAAGAGTTTAGAAAAGGCCCACAGTCTAAAGATGAAACAGCAAAAGCATTCTCCTACCAGCTCTGGGGAGGGGTGGGGAATGTCAAGACGATGGGAATTAGGGCATGGATCAGCTACCTGTCGATCCAGATAGGCGAGTGGGTCTGGTCTGCCGCAGAGCCGATCCCGGGCCCTCCTCCCGGGGCTGGGCACCGCCCCGNGAAAAGCTCTTGGCTTTCAATGCCGCTGTTGCCATACTCGGCGTTTTGGAAACTACAACGCCGCCAGCCAGCGCTGGGCGTTTGCCACACACAGAGGATGCAGGAAAACAATCTTTTACTAGACCAATACAGCTGAAAAGAATTAAGCTTTCAGGGACACAATCCCTTTCCCTGATGTCCTTGAACTCAAAGTACTACAGTTTTCCCTAGCTCTTCTTACACTTAAGATCCTCAGCCCATCATTAGCCTTTTTCAACAGTTTACAACTCCTCCCTCCCTCAATTTGATGAGCAGTTTTTATAGGGCGGGGGGCGGGAAATCACCTCTGCTGCAAACCAGGTGAGCCAATTCATAAACACAACTTACCACATCAAAGAACTGCTGCTGCTTTTTCTTTCAAAGCAGAATCAGAAAATTCTAGATTTAAAACAAAATTCTGGATTTGGTATGATTTTATTTGTCCTCAGGAAAAAAAAAATCGTTACAAATAAAGGAACGTTAATTTGCAGGTAAAACAGAACAGTCCAGTCAGTGGCAGAACACCACAGTATTTACAGGATGCCAAATGCAAGATCATTATCCTAGAGTTGGAAAGTTGCTGAAGTCTGTGACATTCCACTGTAAATATAGGTGTTATTAAAAATTACAAACTGCCCTGTAATGACTTTGATAACCTCCTGTGCAGCAGCTCCTGTAAAAGACAAAAAAAAAAAAATCAACCACAAAATAAAAAATTATCTACAGCACTGTATGAAGCCAAATAAAGAAGGTAAGTTAACTGATACATCCATTCTGAGTATCTATTAAGACATATTTAGTTTTGATATTACCCACAGGTTGAATTAAGGTAAGCAATCAAGGCTAATTATATTTAATAGATATTGAACATAAATGTATTGTATTAAAGGAAGAGGTGTACTGTGTTGATTCTAATATTACTACAATTATTCCTTTCCTTTTTTTTTTTTAACTCAAAGCTTCTTCATCACATTTTATTTTTGAAATGCATTTTTAAGCTATTAGAATTGATCTACTGAGATTATTTTTCAAGTTTATTTGGTTTCTTTTACTGACTTTAAACTCTTGCTGTATCTACTTTTTCTATATACCTTAGGAGGTCATGTCTGGGGAATGAAGGGGGAGCATTTTCTTCTAAGATTATCTTTTGAGTACGGTCTGATTACAGTCTTTGCTCCAACAACACAAAGTAATTAAAACAGCAGAGATTCCAACTCAAGTATGAGCTACAGCAGGTTGGGGTTGGTTGGTTTGTAGGGACCCTAGAAACACAGCGAGTGACATTCTTACCTCCCATGAAGGCAGCAATAGCATGTGGCTCAGCAGCTCCATAGCGACAACTGGAGAGCAAAAGAACAGTAAGTATTTTCAGGTCAGTTTTACCAAGAAAGTGACTTTTCAGATATAATACTTACAACTCATGAACATAGTCATCTTTCACCGCCACAGACAACCCATGTTCTTGTAAGAAACCAGTAAGGCATGATTTTAGTTTTCCAATATCATCTTCTACCTGATAGTTGCAGACACCTGGAAAAAAAAGTCTCATCACAAAACTGTAATGCGTTTAATGTTAATGGGTTTAAATAACAGCCTAAACATTTTTTCTGCAAAGTTTCTAAATCAATTAATAAATTAAATTATTACTACTAGACTAGTAATAACTGAATATTCTGTGGATGGCTATTCATGATAATGACAAATTACTGTATACCTGAATCCATGCAACCCATTTCAGTGGTATCCATTCAAATAAAATCCTCAAGTTCCAAAGAGAAAAAATTCGCACTAGTTTTCAGATTCTGAAAGTTATATTAACATGGAAACAAACCCACATCTAATACTATATTTGTAGTATATAACTAGTATTAACTATTGGATGTTTACATTTCTTTTGATGACATTAAGTAGCTCTGGTATTAACATACCTGGATATCTACCATGCTGCTTGTAAAATCTGTCTACAGCACGTAGCATCAAGTACAGCACTACTTCACTGTCTGGGTTATCCATGTGGGAAACTGAAAACAGCAAGAGAACTGGTTAGCTGGTACAGATGAAGTAGGAAAAGAAAGGCTTTGAATTACCTGGAATCAAGTATTTCCTACATGCTAAAACCGTAAAATCTGCAGTAAAATGAAACATTAATGAAAACAACCTGCAGCCAAGAATCTTAATGAGTCAACTGTCAGATATACGATTTTGACACTTTGTGTCAAATGTATTAAAATACACATTTTGTCCAAAACATTCAAGACTTGTATAAACTCAAACAAATGTTGATTAAAATTATTTCTTGCCTCCCCCTCTTTTTTTTTTTAAGTAATTCATGCAGGTTCAAAAAATAAAATGAAATATTAAGTAACTAGTTTGCTAGTTCACATACTGAAAGGATAAGCCGGTAGGGGACAGGCAATTATTCTCTTATCTTTGGTCAGGTGAAAGCACCTTTCCCACTCTGTCAGAAATAACTGAGGTACCGAAAAGAGAAGTTTGAAGAAAACAGTATTTTATTTATTTGCTATCAAAAATAAAATCTGCAAGAAAAAAAACCAAACATGACTGAAGCATGCATCAATCTGTAAGGTCACTTTTGAACTTGCAAAATTGAATTAAATTCAACATTCTAGACTTTAAAAAACAATACTTGTAGTTGATGCCAAATTATACAACTGCATAATGCAACAGAACATGCGACATAAATTCTTTTTGGTCACAAAACCATTTCAAGTTGAAAATGCAACTGAAGTGTGTGCCCAAAAGGCATACTTACTGATTTCATCCTTGTTGAATGTGTTTAAGCCATATTCTTCAGAGAGAGATCTACATCTTACTACTCGGAGAAAAGCTGAGTTGCTGCCTAAGCACAGGGAGCAGAAAGAGTGACGTTACTACTTAAACACGTCACAGGCTTACAAAGCTTTAGTAATTGGCATCTCTGATGTGTTAAAAATTAAAACGTACCAAACTTCTAATAATTTCATTTAACACTTTTCTGTTTCTTCTGGTAGCTTGTAATAATAAAAAATTATCAAACTACACTTAGGTCTACAACAACAAGTCCTTTATGGAAATACTTTGTGGTTATTTACTTGCAGAATCTAAATATCTGCCATGTTAATGTAACAGCTCACAACGTTTGTGGCTCTTCTACAGCAATTCATCAATCATAGTCACCAACTGGAGGTTTTCCTCTTCCATGCTACAAAGGAACATGGGTTCTTTTCATCTTCCGCTGTCTCACACCTTCTTGATTAATATTGCAATGGTACAGCTACAAGTGGGAAAAGGTTCTTCTTGCTATGAAACACCTCGATGTGCAGCTACTGCCTAGCACTCAAAAATGAGGAACTCTGAGGTTCTCAAAACTCCCAGCAAAGGATCCATCAATGCAGGGGCAGCATGCTGTTGGCTACATGGTTACAGGAAAATTTTCCAGTTGCAGGGATATTTAGGCAGGCTGCTGTGTGGACATATGTACGTATCCAGAGCAGACATACCCTAAATGCAATAGTACTACTCACTGCATCACCACTTTACCTTTTCAGACTTCCAGGGGTTACAGAGCCTGCACTCTGGTGTTAGCAGCACAGAATGGGCAATAGTGATTAAGTGCTAATCACAGAAAGTAGATGACAACTGCTATCTGCTGTTTGGATTTGAAAAAAATATCTTTTAAAAGCCAACCATTATAGACTCAGTATTGGGAGGTGCTGAACATCTGTTACTTCTACTGAAGATGAGGGATGTGACTGCTAAGCACTTATTGAAAAAAAAGTCAAATACTGAGTTAATGATTAATAACTACATTATTGAAAACTTATTCATTATTGAATCATTTGCATGAATACAGCAACAGAATCCTAGCATACTCACAAAGCAATTTTAATTCCCTCTCTGAAATAGATTCAGGTGCCTAAAAGAAAGAATATACTCATTTCAGTACCTATGATGACCAGAGAATTTAAATTTTCAGAGATATTCCTATAATCATCATGAAATAACTAGTCATTCTTGTAAAAAACACATCTTAAGTTGTAAATAATATATCCCTTATGCCTTTTACTTTTATATGAACGAAAAACTAAAAGTGATATATGAAACAAAGCACAGATACTCAATCTCATTAGAACTTACTTTAGCCTTTTGAAGAGAATGAGATAATTAAGTCTTCTCTTTTCTTATCTGTCTCCTGTGACTTATTTCTGTACAGAGTATCAGGGTAAAAATAGTTCTATCCTTTCAGAATGGTCATACATTGGTAATTACCTTGCCTAGAGATTGTAACAATTTAGCAGCATGGTTACCCACAGCAGCAATATCCTTCTTGGCTTTTTCACGGTATCTGTCAATAAAGAAGAAGTCTCAGTAATTACAGCATAAAGCCGTCAACTTCACAGTCAAGACCATTTCTTTTTCAGCTGTATTACAAAGACAAAATACAAGCCACATGAATGGAAGGGAGCTACCTCAAGGCCACAAATGCACTTAGTACCTCTCTGTATGACTCTTCAGCATGGGCAAGCTGTTCACTAAACATGGGGCTTTGAAAGCAGTTAAAATTAAAACGATTACTATTACAGAGTCAGAGGAAGAATATTAAGTAGTTTCAGAAGAGCTCTATGTCCTCTATTGGCCTTCTAGTGTTTCACTGATCTCTGTATTTTAATATTTGCAGCCATTGTTTATTAGTTCTGTTAAGACGTATGACAATGCAAGCATCTCAACAACACAGTATTGAATAGAACTCAATTTAAGACCACATTTTAAGGAACTGTAATTGTTTCAACTGTGGATTAAAACCCTGCAATACTTAATGGAATTGAGAACTGAAGCACATGATGATCTGCAAATTCAGTACTGGCACTTACAGAATACAGATTTATTAATTAGGGTATCTGTGAAAATTAAAGTAATTATGGTTTCATTTAGCTAAACAAAGACACAAATTCTTGGCTTTACTTGGCTATACAGAGTAACTCCCATGAAGCAATAGCAATCCATTATTTTAAGTATGTAACAGATTAATATTTTTATATCCATCTTTTCAATATTATTTGTCACAGTTCTGAGGAATATGCCTCTACAATTACAGATCTTATTTTGATTGGTAAACGCTATTAGAACACTTTTTCTAGCAGAGGTTGTGTTTCAGAATCTGTGGAGGAACAATCAAAATCTACTAGAAATAATACTTCCCTATTTGAACAATTCAACTGTACAACTGAATGGAAAATAAATTTAAAGTCTCCTACACGATACTGATTCATCTTGAAGATAAGAAACAAAAGAGAAAGCAGCAATCAACTACAAAAGAAATGTGCTAACACTATAAGAAAGTCTTTTTGGCCCAACAACTTGCATCATGTCCACGATGCACAGGAAGAGTCAGTTCATGTTGAGGATCCATGCATTCAGAGATGTCCTTCCTAACATCTTGATCCACACTGCGGCTGTTTAGAATTTGCAGTTAATGTTCATTCACACTCTTCCTTATCTACCAAGGAATTTCTTCAAAGGGCATTATTTAGAATTAAGTATTTAGATTCTAAGCATCTAGGAAACTAGAATTTCTGTGACCAAGTAGACATATATACTGAGGAGAAAAAACAAAAGCTGTGTTTAAGCAGCAATTTGCTTTGAGTAGCAGTACCTGGGCTATGGGATCTACTGTCTATATGAAAGTCTTTACTAGTTCTGAAACCAAGAAAAGGGAACATGTGCTACCCAACCTGAGGAAATGGGGAAGCCCTGAAAGCTTTGGCCTTGGTCCAAAGAGCAGAGAGCACCTATACAGTGAGCAGATAGCCCTAGGCTGCTGCGATTCCCACACTCCTCACCCTGGTCCCACACTCACTTTTTTTTTTTAATACAGGATTCATGCACTTTGTGAGGCCTCAAGTCATCACCATTTACTATCATGAGTAACTATCAAAGTAAAAATTGTATGCTTACACATTTTGCAATTTGATAAATTTATTGGAGTCTGCTATCATGTCAGGAATAGTCCCCCGGACAGGTAAGCATCCTTGTCCCTCATTTGCCACAAATTCCTTTACAGCTCGAGCCAAAATCCAGAAGGAAGGTGACTGCAAATGCACAAGAAAGACTCATGTACACAAATGTTATTTATGATGCTCCATCTACATTTAAGTCTTACCTTTAATTACTCATTACCTGCTCTGTGAGATTTATGCAGCAATCATCATTAAAAATCGCTTCAATACATCTTGGAATCTATGAAAAAAAAACCAAACCAACCAACAAACAGGCTTGTATTCACTTGACTTTCAATTTCTTGAATTATCTCAATTCTCGTTCCACAGGGGAGCCAACTCAAGAGTTTCCTATCAAAATCTCTTCTGAATTTTACACAGTCAGTGCTTCTCAGACATATGTCAAACAGAAGAGTAGCACTGCCTGAGAACAAGGCACGCACTTCTCATCAACATGAATATTACAAACACCTTATTTCCATCTTCTGCATAGAAGTTTTATAAAAACCTGGCAGCAGCAGCAGAAGGTACCACTAATCCCAGCTGCCCATCCTACCTGCTAGAGGCAGAGAAGCAAAAAGGTTGGGGAAGTGAAGAGGGGTTGCAAAAAGTGAGAGCACTTTTGACTCCTTTATGTGCCAGACTGAACTGCAGCAGTTAACTGAAATAAATCACCAAGAGCCTGCCACACAGCTTGTAGCAGCTCAGATGTCAGCAATAATTTTTACCTGCAGCTTTCTTTGGAGATTTAATGTGACTGTCCAAGCAAGGATCAGCACAGTCCAAATAAAAACAGAACGTCAGCTATCAACAATCACAGAATGTGCTTTTAACTCTTGTAGCTTTTGCAATTTACCAGGGATGAGAGATTAAGGAAATTAGAGGTCTAAGTCATGAGTTACTACTTCAAGATTGCTTAAAAAACAACAGAAAAAAAAAATAAAAAAAATCACTTAATGTTTTTAAGCATAATCAGTTTATGAAAGGAATTTCACAGTATGTTCCTTCAAGAGGAAAGTACTGAATTTGCTGAGGCAAATGTCCCTTGCAGCACTTCATTTCCCTACAGAATAAAGCAGCTTCAATATCGCACAACGTCAACATACGCTTTCTGAGTCTCTCTCCTAGCAATGTATTTAAATGGGACATCATCCACACCAGTGACTGCTAATTCTTTATAACTGTACCAAGCACTTTAGAGTTTCATCTGTAACAAAAAAAAAAAAATCTGATAAAAGTCTAAGACAGGAATACACTACTAATCGACTCTGGTTACTGACTCATTCTGTACTTGAACTCAAGTCTTCAGGCAGGAAATGTAGCTTCCATACATGAGACAAGGAAATAAAAGAATTTCTGTTGTTAGTGCCACCTAGTCTAGATACATTTTACAGGATTTCAATTTTTAAAATTGTACTAATCCTGTTTTATCAAAGTGTACATGCTACAAACGAAGTTCCTATCCTAAAACTGCATATTATGTTCTGGAAAAAAAAAAATGGTAGTTGAAATGTCTTCAATTATGTCATATAAATGTTTTTTTTACCTCTGTGGTATTTAATGCTGTGTTCACATTTTTTATAGCTTCTTCAAAGTTTTCTTCATCTTCTGGGGTCCCATTTTCATTCTTTAAGATACCTTATAGAAGAAAGAAAAATGCCAAAAATACAGAACCCCCTGAATTACATCTCACCATTTAGGTTTTATCAACAGAGCAGAATGACTTTGGATGTATTTGTGGCACAACAGCTCCTCAGCAAAAAACTGAAATCAGACATACTGATAAATCTAAATACACATACATTCTGCACATGATTCATTTTCTTGTGATGTTCAAGAGAAGTTACCTATCACAAAAATACCAGTTTGTGTGAGAAAGAGAGTAAAGTTTCATAATCGCTAAAGTAGATGGTGGTAAAGAGGCAAATGAACTCTCCTCCCCATCTCCTGTCATGTTGTGCTGGGTTTTTCTGTCAGATAGTTACGAACCCCCACAGCAAGCCAGACCAAGAAACAGACTTCACCAAAAACCTCACTTCACCAAAGGTAATTACCACAGATGAGATCAGTTCCCTAGCCCAACCTTGGGATGACAGAACCACTCAGCAATGTGCACAAAAGCCAGCTTTAAATGAGGAAACACCAAAAATTCAGTTAATGTTTTTATTCTACAATCATTTAAGATAATGCATTTCCAGAATTTAAAATGGCTCATTAATTTTAGCACCTGCAAAACGTATTAGATTGAAACAGTAGTTACCCGATTTTCCTCTCTAGACTAGTTATTTAGAACTGCAATGATTACCTACAGTTTGGTGAGTCAGCCGACAACCAAATACTTGCAGTTAATAACTTCAGTGTCACAAAGCTGCTTGCTTTCCTCTGTCACATTTTCCACGTTAACCAGTCTACAGGACTTTCTCTTAAGGGCTCTGCTCCTACCCAAATCAAAACATATTCTTGCTCTTGAACAGCAAGCAGTAATAAACACTGCCCAACCGCACGCAGAAGCAAGTCTGGGCTCTTAAGATCCACCTGTATAAATCAATCATTTAGCAGAAGAATCATGCTGTACATGCCAGCAGATCTGCATAAACTCTCAGAGAACTTCTGATTATTTATCAGATACTGCCTTATATATTTCTGCTCGGATTCATAAGCGACTCCTAGGACATACACTACCTTGCCGAATCAGTTGTCTGAAGGCTTCTTTTTCTTTGTAACTCTTCGGCAACTGATCACTTTTCTAAATTTAAAAACACAGAAACATTTCATGAAATATCTACTACTAACCTCATTGTGTTCAGACTGCTGAACTCTCTAGAATTTTATCATTGTTAGTACACATTCACTTGTATTTCAATTAGTAATTTATTTTTCATGATTCCACATTGATTCGTTACACATTGCTAAAATAGTAACGTAATTAGGAGAAGACATAGCTAAAGTAATAATAAGCAGCATCATAATAGACTGATGACGTATCCAGTTTTGCAACATACCTCGTTGAACCATTTTGCTAGGTACTTGGCTACAATCACAATCCATGGAGTGTGGCTATGGTCCTGTAATTGAACAGCAGAAACATCTTTCTCAAGTTGAGAAAAGATAAAAAAGAAGGACAAGTAAAAAGCTTATTTTAAAAGTAAACTTATAACATCCCTTCCACGACTGTAAAAACACAGGACGTGTTCCAGATTTTGATATATTAAACAATTATTCCTTTATTTAAAAGAAGTATGGCTGAGATACATTCTCCAGTATTTTTCTGGAAATGGAACTTATGTTACGCACAAATATCCGCAATGAAAAGTTCCACAGCAGTAGGTAATAAAAAAAATAAAAAAAAAAAAAAAAGAAAAACAAAACCACAAAACGGGGAGGGAATGGTAAGAGGAAGGAATCTAACAAAAGATCAGGTTGTACAAGAATACTCCTTACTTCCCAAGACCCTCACTCGCTTAAGATTTAAATGCAGACTAACATGTGGGGCAGAAGCCAAAAATAGTACTTTGTAACTGAATCTACAGTTGCCTTTGCTCAAATGAGACTTGGCACTGAAAACAGTCATCTGCCAAGAGTCATTTTCATAGAATCCCTGTTCTATGTCTGCACCTGCCTTAGAGCACACAGCGCAAACCACGTGCCAACCTTTTTGTCCATGTGATCCAAGTCGTAAGACTGAACATGTTCCCTCAGCTCTGGAAATGGTTTGTCCAGTCTCAGATCTTCTAACGTGTTGTCAGGATGAGATTCAACGACTGGGGAAAAAAATGACACAATGCATTTCAGTTTTACGTCTGGCCTTCGAGACAGAGCTATACATCAAATGCCGTGCATCACCTGCTCAATTAACTGCCTAATTCTCAAAACATGTGTTTTGAGTAAGTTAACTTTAATGTCAGGATAATCTTCAATTTTAGTATTTGTTGCAGTCCATAATTTCTGTGCATTCCTCAACAGTAATGCTCCTGGTCATGAACTGCAAATTACAAAGACTTAATAAATACTGAATACATCACAATATACAGATTTAAAAAAAAAAAATAAATAAAAATAAAAATCAATGTCATAGTGAAACTTTAAACTTTTCAGAAAAGTCTTCATCTCAGAAAACCCTCTAACCTGTATGTTCTTTAATAATGACTCTCATATAACCAACCAGTCCGTAAGTTCTGCAGACCAGCAGAGGAATGTTAGAATTCCAGAGGAGTTCAGCCAAGCGCAGCAACGTACTGTAAGGAAAAACATTTTTTTTTTTTCAGATGTACAAGACAACAGCAGTTAATTATATAGTTAACTCTTGTACAAGTCACTTGTGAAAGAAGTTTTCTATGAGAACTAATATTATCATCATTCTAAGTACATAAGGTAAATAATTTTATATGTGAATTTACAGTAGGTTAGAAATATATTTATCCATTAGCTTACTTATATTGAACTCCATCCTCCCAAATACTCCAAATACCAATTAAACAAAAAACTTCAACAAGTGGTGAAAGAAAGAAAACAAGAAATAGATCCGTGTGCTGCACAAATGTATCTTCCAGTAGGGGCAATTCCAATCAGAGGGTTTTGAACAGCACATAAAAAATACTGTTTATTCCCCAATACCTGCAAGGGAATTACCACTTCAAAGAGACAAGTTGGGTCTTCTCCAAGAAGAAAATACATAAAGCGTGAACAGCCACTTCTTTGTAAAAGCAAGATTTATCTATGCATCTTTCCAGCAGCCTGCTGCCCCTGGGGGAGGCAGCCTGTCTGCTGGAACAGAAGCCTGCTCTTCTGCCCGAGGTTTCTCAATACTCTGCGAGCCGTCATTTTTCATCTGTCCTGTTTACTGGGAGGCAGCACACAAGGGGCCTCTCAGCAGGAAGAGGTTAAAAAAAATAAAATCAAGAACTTCTGGTCTTGACAAAGTTTATACGGGCAGCGCAATTACATACATGGGTTAAACGGAAACAACTGTACAAAGCACAAAATATATCTGCAAAAATCTAAAATCACAGGCTCTATTAACTATTAGGGTTTACGTAAGAAGAGTACTTCTTATAGTGATTTTAGACCAGAAACAACTGTCACTACAAAAGAGTACCTGACACAGACAAATACACCTGGAGACAGCACCTAGGAGTCAGGTATGGATCCCAAAGATTTTAATGTACTAACATATTAAAAGCTAGAAAAATGCCATCATTTGCTGTAAGCTTCCTTCACAATGACAGAGTTCTGTTTTATCTAAGTATTCCTGCAAGAATAAGTCAGCAGGTGAAACCTGCTTTTACAACTGAATGAAAACAAACAACTTTAGATGATTCTTTACCTTTCTGGTAGTTGCGTTGCAACCACCAAGTTAAACCGATTAAAAAATGAAGGGTCGTTGTCTAGAAGTTGTTCTGGATTCTGAATAACAGGAAAAAAAATATGTCAGAAAACACTGGGAAAATTTATAAAGACATAGTACGTCTGTTCAACATTCAATGTAAAATATTAAGCGAAAACTATAAAATTATGATGAAATTATAAAATAGTGTTTAAAATACATAAATTGACTTTTTGCAAACTTAAAACATTTGAGGAAGATCTTATCACCAAGCTACTTAAACTGCAACATTACAAGGACAACATACATCTATTATTTCATACTTTTACCACACGGCATAACAAGAAACACGTTGCTAACTGAGAAAACAAACCTCTTCAACAAAGTTTCCAGAGACATCATTATTCAATTCTTGCAAGAGCTCAGTGGCACTCTGGGCACGATTCTGTTTCAGAACAATCAAAACAATGTTTAAACTCTTGAGACATAATTTATATATTAAATCAGTACTATATATGCTATAAAAACAACCAAAGAGACTTTATCATACACTAGGATTTCTTACTCCAAGCCTTGCTTTGCTTGAGACCAGTTTAAGTAATATCGTTTTAAAAGTAAGAATTATATGACATTGTTTATTAATTTCCTGGAGTCACCTATGCCTCTTGTACATTTTTCTCCCCCATCCGCCTCCCTACTGTTAGCTTTACTCCTTCAACCACAATTCTCTTCCACCTTATCCTTACAAAGATTTTCTTAACCATATCCTGCTCGTTTTTTCCATTCAGTCTTGCCAGAATTGAGCTTATCTTCTCACTTACAAGCAAGCAACAGAAAAATAAGCATGGGGAGTTTTGTCAAATAGATAGATTTTAATCTATATACGAATGTTTTTAACACTACTCATAATGCTACACTGGAGTGTTTAGTCAATATATTCATGCTCTCAATACACCTAACGTGACATTTGTTTCCTCACCTGACCAATATGGCTTTTTTGTAGGAAGAAACTGAAAAAGAGAAAAGAAAGAGTTACAGGTGTTTTATTTTGAAGAAAACCATTAAAGCTATATTTTATAGCACAGAATATGTTGCTGACTCTCACACACAACAAACCAAGCTGCCCCTTCAATCTACTATTCTTCTTCCCACCACTGCCGTATTTTCCTCATGACAACTTTTATCTTAAAGAAACTTTGTGATGCCTGAGCCACAAATCTGAAAAATAAGACATGCCAAACTCTCCTAGAGGCCAGGACCACACTGCAGATTCCTTTACACTAAGCTAATTAAAGACCCATTAGTACTCATTTCTTCATGTAATGGAATATCCTTCTCTCTCACATAACCCCGGTAAGTAGGAAGGTATGTGTAGGTATCTACCTGAACCGTAAGAGAATGTGATCTAGAATAAGTAAATAAATTATTTTTATAGGACTTTTAAAGCATTTTGTATTGTTTCCCCTGCTGCACACAATCTTTCAAACCTATGAAAGCTAATAAATGGATATTAGTCACAGGTTCACAACGATAAACTAATGAAAAGTTATTTCCATCACCAAAATTACAGAAAATACATTTAGTGATGCTGAAACACAAGCAAATCTTGCACTGTCATATCTCAAGACTACAGCAAGCCAGTTATTTTAAAATATTTTCATATTGAGTAGATTGTTGTCTTATAAACTTGATATGTGAAGCAAATTGACCTGTAAGGTGCAGGATTAGCAACTGATAAAACAAAACCTACGTAAAATTTAGCAGTTAATAGCAAAATGATCACACATGCTGCATTTGTTGCAAACTGCACAGACTTGAAGAAATATCGAGGCTTTAAAAATTATTAAAAATTGTATTGGATTTCTTAGCAAGTGTAGAGATAGAACTATTTATGAAACCCTGTTACTCCTCTATTTGTATTGGAAACTAGAAACAAACCTACTTATTTCCAACGTCTTCTCCAGACACTCGATTGCCATCGACAATTGTAAACGAACCAATACCTTGGGGGGGGAAAAATTACTATGAGTCAGTAGGCATTATGAAATTATCAGGTATATTACCAAAAAAAAATGCAGAAGAGATCCCTGCTTACCTGGCAGCACTAAGTTTTTAAGTATTTCAGTTCCTGTTGCTGTTGCATTTATCACACAAACATGAGCAGATTCTAAAGCTTCTTGTCCATGGTCACCCCACAATCTACGTTGGGATGAAAACCAAAACATTATGAAATTTCACTGTAAAGTCACTATAAAAAAATGGAAAAAAAATTAAACAATCCCAAACGCAGGCAATTATACTACTTTCCATTCACTGTTGAGAGGGGCTAAATAGCACCAACCAAAATCAACTTTCCATAAGCAAATTTACTGTGACACGCTTGACATTTTCTCAAGAGCAACCCAATTTGACTGACATTTCATTTTCTCCATCTTTATCCTCTACACCATATGAATGCACACACCTTTAACTGTTGTAACATATTTATCTTTTTAAAAATCACCATGGGTCAAAACACACCTTACACAACTTCATCCTGGAACTGGATGCCCGCTTTTCCTAAGTTTTATTATAAATAACACATCTTTATGATTTATAACACAAGACACTGAAACGTACAAGCAGAAGGCAATCAGTCTTGATGAGTTTGGTAATGTATTTAAGACATCTATTAAAAAAATACTCAGGCTGAAACCCGGACTTGACTGTACTCCCTCATAAACGCGCCGCTGACTTCACACTGGCAGTAATTTTACTCTCTTCAGATGCAGAAAAGAAAGTTCCTGAAGAGCCACAGCAAAGCACTGTAACTAAAGTAAAAGACTTTGAAATGCCTGCAAGCATGGGCAAACTAGCCTGTGCTATACTCTAAGAGCCGGCCGGCTCCAGCACAAGCCGCTCTTCTCTCACTTCGCTCTTTTCTGCCTTTTTCCCTACGGCGGCACAATCATTCCCGCAGCCGCTCGGTGAACCCGACAAACGGCCGGCCCGGAACAGCCCGACTGTTCGGACACGGCCTCCATCCCTCCGCGGGCACCTCCCGCAGCCCGCAGGTCACGGCACCGCCCGGGCGGCCGGAGCC
>VWZK01013462.1:184349-204714 GCA_013396935.1 Baryphthengus martii | reverse complement strand
TGTGAGGCGCGGCCGCCGCCTCGCCCTCCTTCGGTCCTCCCGCCGCTCGGAGCGGCCGGCGGGTCTGCTGCCGCTGAGCAGTTGGGCGGTACAGCCCGTATGGTGCACGATTCCACCCTGGGAATTACAGGCCGGTAGCCCCGCCTCCATCCTTCGAAAGGTGATGGAGCAGCTCGTTCTGGAGGTCATCTCTAAGCACGTGGAAGAGAAGAAGGTTTTCAGGAGTAGCCAGCATGGATTTAGCAAAGGGAATTCATGTTTGACTGATGTGATAGCCTTCTGCGATGGTGTGACTGAATGGGTGGGTGCAGGGAGAGCAGTGGATGTTGTCGGCCTTGACATCAGCAAGGCTTTTGACACCGTCTCCCATAACATCCTCGTGGGTAAGCTCAGGATTCAAGAGGGACAGGGAAATACTGGAGAGAATCCAATGGAGAGCTACAAGGATGATGAAGGGACTGGAACATCTCTCTTAAAAGNTATCTGAAGGGGGCCTCCTGGGGAGGAACTTTATACGAGGGCGTGTAGTGATAGGGCAAGGTAGAATACACTGGCTATTGTTTTGGCTGCTCTAAGCAGAAGACACAACACATGTCAGTATGAGGCTAGCTTGGAGTGTCCATGACGCTAACATGAAGGTCAGAAATCAAGCTCGATTTCTGAAGTCAATACCTTCTACACAAAGGATGACTAAAAGATGTTGAGCGTGACAGACTACTGGAGACTAAAATATGTTGAGGGTGACAGACCACTGAAACAGGCTTTCCAGAGAGGTTGTGGAATCTCCTTCCCTAGAGGCTTTCAAAACTCACCTGCATATGTCCCTGCCTGGCCTGCCCTGGGTGATCCTGCTCTGCCGGGGGGGGGGGACTTGATGATCTCCAGAGGTCCCTTCCAGCCGCTAACATTCTATGGTTCTATAAGAATTGTTATTTGAGACTTAGTTCCAAACTATTAGTCCCCATTTCTGGTGTAAAGCAGCCACATGTGTATAGCTTTAAGAGTCAAAGATAAGTAATAAAAAATGTCATGTGAAGGCTGGGAAACTTCTAGGGAGCCAGGTACCCAGTTCCTCTTTTTCTGCCCCACTTTACCAAGAATGTTCCAAACAAATTCATTCTTTGCTCTTGGCCCATATTATATTCAAGTTTTCTTCTGTCCAAAGGTTGTTATTTTGTCCTTTCGGTCCTTTTCTTCTCAATTCCTTCTTTACTTAGGGACCCTTTTTTTATTCCCTGTTGCCAGGAAGTGATTCTGAGTAAATAAATGTGTTCTTTCCCTTAGGATTCTCACGAATTTCACTATGTAGCTGTGGGAGAAGGATTAACACTTTCAGCTCCAGAAGCTACACTGGATGCATGAGGATCTCAACATACTGTCATCATGGTTTTACGTTTGCAAAGCAAAACTTGAGAATGAAAAATTTGAAATTTCTATTGTCGATCACCAAGCGTAGGCAGTCACTTTTTAAATAAAATACTGAAAAAAAATGGAAAAAATAATCTGGAATTATTCTACTTATTAATGTTTAGCGCTGGCAGTACAGCCTCCTGTTCATATTTACCTTGTGCAGTA
Organism: Baryphthengus martii; assembly: GCA_013396935.1. Classification (NCBI taxonomy): domain Eukaryota; kingdom Metazoa; phylum Chordata; class Aves; order Coraciiformes; family Momotidae; genus Baryphthengus; species Baryphthengus martii. Next base: position 203,139 of record VWZK01013462.1, on the reverse strand, counting down.
TTTTACTGCAGCTTCTGGATTCCTTATAAATGATTTTAATGTGCACAGATAAAGAACAGATGTCACCTTAGAATAACTCGCATTTGGAAAATGCCAGCATTAGTAATGGCAATGTAAGAAGAGAGATGAGCTGCCTGGATAAACAAGATACTCTTTCAAGAACCTGAGGTGTAGGCAAGCTCTGGAGTGATGAATGTTTTAACATTTAATCTGCTCCTACCTATTGTACTTCAAAGGCTCTGGAGTGAGCCTGTACCCAAACCGATTGTATTTCTGCCATAATTTTGTTAACAGACAGTGACAGATCAGACACACTCATGTGCATTCAAGAAGGCACGTTACACCTCCTTCAAACATATGTCATTGTTATTAAAGATGCTCAGCAGAGATAATTGCCAAGTTACTTCACAAATACACTTAGAGTGCCATTTAGCCATTCACCCTGGAACCAAATAACAGTTCTTTCATTTTACATCTCCTGAACTGCAGCTCTGCCCCTGTACAGTGCTGCAGTAATACGTGCCAAAGGCATTATCCTCCGGTGACGTCATCTCCTTGTGCAAGTGCCTCCCAACGACTCCAGATCTGTATTACAGGGACACCTTTCCCCAGAGACACAGAATTCCCATTTCCTCAAACCTGCAAAGCTTAATGTGTTGAACTTCTGTTTGGCATTCCAATCTTACCTGGAGCTTCCTACCCATAACGGTTAGTTCTTATATAGCAATTTTAATAAAGGGAGCTCAAATGAAATCACAAAGAAAATTGTTCCGTATAGAGGGACGGGGAAACCAAAGCGTTTGTTGTTAGTTCAGTATCACAACACAGTGGCAGGTTCAGAAGGACTCATGTATTTGTCCTGGGCTGCCGCTCTGCTCACTCATCGTTACTGTCAAAAAGAAATAAACCCCTAAGTTTTGAAGGCTGGGGAAGACAGAATTACTCTTTAGGGTAGCTTGAAACATTTCACTGGATGGAATTCTGTCTGCCTGTCATTCACTGCTAAGCAGACATCTTGAGCTGTTAGTCAAAGCCCATGGGAAATTTGTGGAAATCACGAGTAATTCACTTTTAGCTCAGCCTTGGAGCAATGCAGCCTTTAGGCACCTACCACTCTGTTTTTCTCACTGCCATAAGTTCATGGGTGTGATGTAATTCTCCTCGATTCAAGCTAGTAAAATTGAGATGAGAACTAGATTACTACTGCAACTTTTGAAGTGATAAATGATAATTTGAGGACAGAATCAGTGAAAATCCATTCTTAGAGGCAGCCAATAACAAGGGGCATCAGCGTTACAGACTAATGTGGTATTTGTGTAAGCAGCAGTATTACCCCAGCTCCAAGAAAACAATGTTTTCCTCAAAAAGAAAGAAGGCTGATTGATTGGATAGGGGAGCACATTAAACTGCCACATACACACAGCCTGTTGTTTATAGCCAAAATTTTAGTTAAGCTATTTTTTTTCTTTCAGGTATTGTCATTCCTTCTTTTCACTTTTTCTAAATCCAACCATTTAAACGTCCATTTTGTGGAGTCCACTGCCTGCCATGTCTTCAGCGTGTTTTCTCCTGTCTCAGAGTTCTTCCTATGCCCTGCCTTTACAGTCTACCTATGTAGCCATCTATGCACTTCAGAATGTGAGAAGACAGAAGCTGAAGTGGTGAATGGTATCAAATGCATGTAGACATTGAGCTGCCCCAAGGGCTCTGTGCCCTGTCAGCAACATCTGAGCTTCAGTTTGCGAGTTTCTCTTGAAAGCAGTTGCTCAGCGTTCTCTGTCTTGCACACAGTTTCCCCCAATTTATAGTCTGCTTTTTCTCACATACAGAATTCCTCTTCTACTTCTTCTCACGGGTTAAGTTGATATTTGTTGTACTTTTTCCCATGGCTTTCCTGACTATTTGCATCTGGCTGTCTACGTCTGGCTTCCCTTTGCACAGAACCAAAGCATCACAACCTCTCACAGCTCGTTTGTCCTTCTAAGCCACGAAGTATTTGATCCCACTGGCAGCGCTGCTGTACTCCTTCCAATGTCTGAGTCACCACCAAGGACAAGGACCGGCGTGTGCAGACTATTTGGCCACAGACATTCCTGCAGCGTCAGTGCCTGGTGCGTGTGTCAGGCCTACGCAGGGACCTGAGGAGGTCACAGCAGTTTAACAGAACCAAGTTGAGAAGTTAGTCTGAGTAAGTCATTGTAGAACTACTTTGTAGAGACCTTTGCTACGGCGGTTTACACCCCTTTTTGAGTGATCTAGACTGCATCAGTGAATCTCAAAGGGCCTTCCAGCTGAATCCTAAGGAAACCTTCTGAAAAAGGAAATTCATTCTTACAAGGCATTACCACAATACCAAAGCTGCATAAAATGCTTTCATTGATTTTTTTCTTCTGTTTTCTTGGTTGCATAATAAAAGAATCCCTATTTCTGTGTGCTGTTGTCTTTGCAAAAATCAATGTGCTTATAAAATGTAGCCTTGACAGACAGCGAGTTCTCAGACCTGACAAAATTACTACCAAAGAGCCGTTTTTCTTGCCACAAAGATGCCTTAAGACAGGGGCATCTCATTGTAGCCTCTTCACGGGTTCAGCAGGGTGCAGGCAACTACTGGATCATACCAGATAACCAAGGCTTTACACATCGGCTCCTTTCTCTAGAGTCTGCTGTGTTCAGTTCACTAGTACAACCACAATTTTATTTTTGTTTTCATAAAAATTTTCTTTAGAGTTACAAAAAAATAAAATAATAATAAAAAAATCAACAGATTCATAGAATCATAGATTGTCAATTCACCCTTAATTGGTGTGGTTTTTACCTTTTTAAAAGTAGCACAAGTCATTTTTTTTCTGAAATGAGAATGTTCTCCATCTCGTCTAAGCACTGATTCTGAAGCTTTAATTACAAATTAGGTGGAATCATAATTCATTTTTTGCAGCTGGAGAGAGCGTTTAAGAAAAGCGAGGCAGTGATGTTTCTCCCTGCAGAACACGAAAGCAAGAGGGGCAATTCCCAGTGCAACCCGCACACGTTACAGCCCTGATGCTCACAGCAGGTTATGGCTCTTGCTTCCTTGTGGTGTGGAGTGGGAAAATACTACTACTTTTTCCTAAATTTGATCCCCGTGCCACCTGGACAGGCTTGGTTCTTCTCGAAGTCCTGGGACCTCAGTTAGCTCAGCTTTACATTTCCCTTTTCCTGTGCTGAGTTAGGAAATCGAGTGAGGAGCAGGAGCAGGAGCAGGAGCAGGAGCAGGAGCAGGAGCAGGAGCAGGAGCAGGAGCAGGAGCAGGAGCAGGAGCAGGAGCAGGAGCAGGAGCAGGAGCAGGCGGGTGCCCTGCGGGAGCCGTGCTAGCTGCTCTGTATCTTTAAGGGGCTGCCGCTCCCGGGAGAGCCGCTATAAAGGCAGGTGAGCGGCGGAGCCCCGGGCAGGGCGGCGGGAGCCGGGCAGGGCGAGCTCCCCGGCAATGACCGGCCAGCGCGGCTGGGGCTATGGGCGGGATGACGGTAGGTGACAGTATTTCCGTGCGGCGGCTTCTCTGCCTTCCCCCCACGCGTATTTCTTTCTAGAGCTGTTGCCTGAGCCCCGCAGAGCTGCCTGCGTTTCGATATCCGCAAGCATCAAGTGTATACAGCAGGTAATTAATTCCTTTATCGATATTAAGTAGCGCTCAGAAAGTGGCACCGAAAGATGTACAAACTTCCACCTGCTGCCTTTCGTTGCTGCGATTGATGTCCCTAAATCGAGGGAAGTGATACCGAGTGGGGTTTTTTTTCAGGCTGCAGATATTACAGATGAGTCCCTTTCCAAAAAGCTGTTATGAAAAGGATTAAGCGTGTCCATCTCTCCAAAAGAAATTCTTTTAGAAGATCTAGTAGAGAAGTAATAGATTGTCTGGTCTATGCAGCTGTTGAAACGTGTCACCTAGGCTTCCACAAAAGTGAATAAAATAAGGTATATGTTTTATATTTCTAGAACATCAATAAACTGTACAGATTGGTATCAGAGATCTCTTCTAGAACAATTTATGCTTTCTGATTTGACAGCTTTTAATTTAGTCATCCTCCTTTGCCTCCCACCTCCAAGAATGTGTGTCACAGAGTGAGAGGATATGCAAAGTTACCGAGAGATTCCTACGGTAGTGTTGTATAGCACCTGTATCCTTTACAGAGCAGGATGGATGAGTGGCTGATGTTGTCCAATAAGACAGTCTTTTGCAGAACTTTTGGGAGGCTCTCTCTTTTCATAGCAATTATTCTAGCTGCTAAACGTCCAACAGGAGTCTTTTGCATAACCTTCAGGATCCAGTCTCTCTCTTAACAGCAATTATTTGAGTTTCTGTGAATCCAAAAGCAAGTTTGAATGTTAAGTGAAGCTGGTAGATAGTGTTAGGGGTTTGGGCAGACAGGTAGTAGGAGTCGTAAAGCCACATACATTCTTACGAAGCTTGTAAGAGACAAATTCTGTTGCCTAAGCTTGTGTAACAGCATTTAAATCCCAAATCTGCTTTATAGGCAGGCGGAGAAAAGATACTATTCTGTAAGCTTAGCTTTTCAGAACATGCCCAAGACAAATAAGAGCACGATAGATGGCATCTTTGTTACATAAACTCAAGGAGGGTAAATACCTGTGCTTGATTTAAAAAGTTTCAACCTGTGAAAGTGTGTGAGACGCCACAACTGAAAATATGCTTTGTGGGAATCTGAAAGTACAATCGTTACTGTTAATACTTTATTAACATAATAAAAGAATTTAATTTCTTCTTGCACTACCATATCAATGTAGAAAAAGAAGTTTTAAGAACAAGTAATTTTTTGTTACAGATAAGACCTTGTTAAAGAGCATGGTAATGTTCTAGCTCTGGCAGCAGAGCGCTGCGTTATTAAATTGGGGTCTTTCTCCCCACTCTATTGGGGCCAGGAAGTCCAAAAGTGTTAATTATCACCCTGTAGCCTTCACTCAGGGTAGAGGGATACCATAATGGGCATGAGTGAAGAATGAAGTTGCCTCAAAGATTTACTGCAGTCATAAAATAGTTTTAAAAATAACTGCACAGTCAGTAGCTAAGGGATTGAGTCATCTGCATCTAATTTGAATCACTGGAGCTTTTACACTGTCTTTCCCAGGAAGAATTCAATGCTGTTTCTGGGGGGAAGTGCCTGGAAGTGTGCTTACACCTGCACCCACCTTGGGAGGTCTTTGGACACCTTAGCAATGTAATTGCAAACCGTGCAGAAAGTGAGTGGCACAAGTAACTGAAGACACAGCAGTCTATTGATGTGCTGTGATTTCCTCGGTGTGTTTTGTACAAGAGATTTGAATCCCCCATCTTATTGCAGCTTCTCTGTGCTAACAAAAGCATACCAGCTTAGAACAAAACTCGACTTCTCAGATGCCAAACTTCCAAGTCACGCCTGCTCAGCAAGCTTTACTTCAAGCCTCATGAAATCCTGTAACAGTTATTTTGTGTATAATAGGAACAAAATAATGGTTCTTTCCTTTTCTTTCCTTTTGAAGGGCCTTCAGAGTGGCACAAATCCTATCCTATTGCCCAAGGGAACCGTCAGTCACCTATCGATATAGTTTCAGCAAGAGCAGTTTATGACCCTAATCTGAAGCCGCTGAATATCTCTTACGAATCGTGTACATCTCTCAGCATCTCCAACAACGGCCACTCAGTTCTGGTTGAGTTTGAAGACACTGATGACAAGACAGGTGAGACTAACGTGCAGCCAACTAACTCGGAATACTATTTTGTGACTTGGTGAGGGAAATAAGAATATCCTATACAGTATGTTTTCTATGCTGTATAATTTCAGTTTAGAACAAGACATATGACCAGAACCCTTTACATTTTGCCTTTTGAGCCTCATACTTCTTGTCTTCACTTGAGTGTCTCTAGCAATGGAATATGGCAGAGCAGAGTGGTGTTTCTGCGTTAGAAAAGCTCTTGCCTCAGTAAAAGCAGAAGCCTATTTGCAGTGCTTCCCTTGGAAATGGGGATTGTTGGTTTGCCACACCGGGAATCCACGCATCTCTTCAGCACTCCTAGGCCACATCCAGCACGCAGAGTAGGTCTGTACACCCCTTGCTGGCCTGTTTCCATGATCATCCAAATCAAAGATGCTGACACACACGCCGGCTCTGCCTGGCTCTCTGCCCAGCTTCCATCCACAGGGATAGAGAAGACGATTAGCAGAGATCAGGTCATACAATGTAGTCGTTATAATCGTCACCACACTAAGTTGTATCTGGACCAGTCACTGTTACCTTGCATTGTTCTCTTCTTTCCTCCCTGCCTCAGAGCAGTTCAGCTTCTTCAGAAATTATAAAATCTTCAGCTAATTCTGAGTTGGTAGCAGCTTGTGGATGTTGGACTATCCATAGTGGTATATTATTCTTGTCTCAGCTCTTGGCAGAGAACGTAAATGCTTTAAGTGATTGATTACTTCTGTTAATCCTACTTCCATGGTGGACCTTGCTTTTACATCTCAGGAGTAGGGGAAGAGCATGCAAATGGAGACGATAAAGTAGCTGATAAATGGGAAGAGTGCATTTTTAAAAAGCACTCAGAGCAATTTTTAAATGTATCAGCTGATTTTTGTCTTCCATTTGGTGTGTTTATTGATTCTAGCTAAATAGAATGTGGGATATAGAGGATACTCTAAACAAGTTACTTGTTCTGTGAAGTGACTTGTCTGTGCTGGTAACCTTCCGAAATAAGGGCTGCGGGTTAAAATTCCAGCCATTTTGTTTTAAAATTTCTCTTCTGGAATGAATCTCAAACTGCCCAACTGAATGGTCAGGTTTTCAAGCATCCTTACTGAATTTGAAAGGAAGACTGGATGTGCATTTTCTGATATCTTAGTACACAGATCCATTGAGCATGTCACCCTACAAAGAGAATTTGTAAAATATATCTGGAAGTATTATCTTAGGTTGCTAAATACTTTTATGCAATTCTAAACTGAACTATATCTACACAACAGTGAACTTTATCAGCTTTAGAAATTGTCAGAAAATCATCTCTCACTCTGCACTTAGAGGTACCAACTCAGAGCACATGCAGAAATTAAGACCTCTGCCTTTCCTACACCAAGCACATGACTTGTTTTAAGAACACTTGCAAGGAAGAAGACTGCTAGGAGTGGAAAACATAGTTGAAAAATGTTTTCAGTTGTGTTGAAATAGATACAGTGACTCACAGCTCTGCATAAATGGCACAACAGAATTTTGACAGTAACCCATCACAGCTAGATTTCTTAAAATAGTTTTTGAGACAGGTGATACATTCCATTGCTAAGTTCAGAAAAAAACATACAAGGAGATACTTACATTCTTAATTAATACTAAAATCTTTGCTTTGGCAAGGCCAGTTTCCCACCTAAAGGCCAGCTGGAACTATGAACATGTGGTGGCACTGTGCAAGCCCCAGCTTTTTTTGCTTTTTTTTTAACAAAAAAAATAAAATCACTCAACAGAATTCATTCTGTTCTAACTCAAACCAGAACGACTATACTGAGAATAAATGCTCTACAGATACTAAATGTAATTTTAATTTTCTTGATATGAGACTTTGATCAGGTTTTCATGTCTGTTGGGAATAATTTATTTGTCTTAGTGCTATAAAAATTACAGGAGGATTACTAGTGCTCTTGATCAAGTATTTTCTGTAGGTTGCATATTGACCATTCATCTGTCCTTAAGAATTATTTCTAAATGATGTATGAAGTTTCTCTGTAGCATTTCTTCACCTTTATAAGGTGATTTGAGATTCTGAATGGTGTCGTGTAAAGTACAAGCTCTTATATTACCTCTTTTATGGGATCAGGTATTTAAAGGAAACAATACAGATAACCTCCACTGGAAGGAAAGACACTCTGAAGGGGAAATACTTAGCTAAATTGTCTACCTGATACTCAAGATACCTACTCTTGCACAAAATCCCAAGTAGCACTGCCGAAAACTTTAGGTACATGAGCTTCAAATTGCAGTTTATTCTTTTTGATATTCAACTTGAGTTTATCGTGTTCAACAGGAAAGGCATAACCATAACAATGGCTACCACGTCTTCATATGTCCAATATACTCTTTCAAAAAAGCTACAGAGTTCCATACACATAGCCAGTCAATGTTTTCAATTTAAATTTTCACAAGAATTCAACTGCTTTCTATTAAGAAATCCAGCTCTTCTAAATGTCTGGATGATGCACAACCAAGAGATGCTGCTGGCTTTTTTTTTCCACTCTTGTGCCAACAGGAGCTAGTTTTTGTTAATGGAAAGCTAAAGATCCAGAATGCTTAAGCTTTCTCCTCTTTTTTTTTTTTTTTTTTTTTTTTCCTTTTCTGCCTAGCAATCAGTGGTGGTCCCTTTGAGAATCCATTTCGGCTAAAGCAGTTTCACTTTCACTGGGGGACAAAGCACAGCCAGGGATCAGAGCATACAATTGATGGCAAACCTTTTCCCTGTGAGGTAATAATGTGTTTTTATAGGTGGGATTAATTTATGCAAATGCTGTTGACAGTTGACTTTGCAGTTGAGACTGGATGTCCCTTAGGATTCTGATTGCTTACTCACCAGACTTGAATGAGAGTTAAATGACCATGCTGGTGCAATCCATAGCTTAGAAACGGCTTCACCTCAGGGCTCCCGAGAAAGTTCTGCAAAGCTACGATAAGCAAACCTAATACAGGCTGAGAGACTGAGATGCAGAAGCTTGTTTAGTGTCTGTCCGTGCTTATGGGCTGGTCCAGAAGATTGAACTTGCTCATCTTTCCAAAGATGCCTTTGAAGCAAAACCTACATTCCGTTATGACCAACTTTCTGTGCCTGTTAACATGGCACAACCGATGCTCACAGCTTCTATCCCTATTTGTTAATTTTCTTTAAAGCTCCACTTAGTTCACTGGAACGCCAGAAAATATGCAACATTTGGAGAAGCAGCAGCGGCTCCAGATGGCTTGGCAGTAGTTGGTGTTTTCTTGGAGGTAAGAATCACAAAAATAGCATGTTTACATGATGAAAAGCATTATGCTGTCAAGTGTTTGAGAACCAAGCTGCATATTTAAGAAGTGCTTAAGGAAAACAGATGACTCCGTGGAAGCAGTAACTCATTGTGCGTTGCTGTTAAACTTGCTTTAGTAGGAATGTTGAGATTCAGATAAGAAAACAAGACCTATTCAAAGGATATAGTCATTCTTATTTAACCTGTCTATTCCATTATTTCAGATTGGGAAAGAACATGCCAATATGAATAGACTCACTGATGCTTTGTACATGGTAAAATTTAAAGTAAGTTTTAAGCTCTTTTAATTGTTTCTGGGACATCCTTTAAAAATCAAGCTCATGTATATATTTGAGACAAAAATGGAAAATCAACCCCCACAAACCCTGCCGTCATTAGAACATCACTGTAGCTGTAATCTCCTCTTTCCCTCTAAATGTCATCTTATTTAGAATAGAATCATAGAATAGAATGGGTTGGAAGGGACCTTAAAGATCATCTAGTCCCAACCTCCCTGCCATGGGCAGGGACACCTCCCACTAAATCAAGTTGCTCAAAGTCCCATCCAACCTGGTCTTGAACACTTCCAGGGATGGGCTTCTCTGGGCAGCCTGTTCCAGTGCTGCACCACTTTTTTTGCGTAATCTCGGGTGCCTTTCAAGGCTACGCTGACCCTAATGGTCATTCAGAGGTTCTACCTTTCTCAGTGTATCTCAAATCAAAAGCTCCATGACCTTTCAGGCTCGGCTCTCGTGTTCATCAAAGCAAACCTTTTCCATTGAGCCTATCCTTGAAGAAGTCAAAGCTGTCTATGTTCTGCTGCAAAGCTCTGTCAGGGGACAATCTTAATGAGCCAGTCTCATCTTACAGTGATACCTGAAGGTGGTCTTTAACCAGATGGATCTGAGAGCTTTGCTGAAGATTGATACCTGCTGCTCTTTCTCAAGTGCAGACTGATGAGACCACTACAAATGTTATCCTTTCTGGATTTACATGAGGTTCATGTATTCTGTAGCATGCAGAAGTTCTAATATGCAAAATAAACAATATCTAATACTTGAGTGGGCATATTATTTCTTGCTGCTTGTGAAAGATGGGAAATCAAGGCAGTTACCCAGCAATATGTAGGCTGCAGACACACTGAATGATACTTGGGTGTTTGAATTTTTTTTTATTTTTTTTTTTCCACTTGCAGGAAAGATCTAGTTATCCCTCAGTTGTAGTGATGGAAGGTCTGCAGGTTCACCACTGTGGATAAGCTGCTCATTCTGTTCCTTATGAACAATTTTACAGACAATTGGACAGTGCTTTCTGAGTGACTATGTACCTTCCAGATGCTCCTAAAATCTTGCCCTAGGCTCTGGTAGTTAAGACAATTGCTATTTTAGGGAGCATCACCTCATTCTACTGGTCTTTTGGCTGATCCACCTTCCTCTAATTTTAGCCTTGAACATTTGATTTTTTTTTTTTTCTAAAGCCAATATTTGTCCTAGCAGACAACAACTGTTTGGGGCAAGGTTTTCCATAGTTTGAATTTTCTGCTGAAATAGATGGGAAGCATTAAAAATAGCAAGCAATGACACAAGGAACATTGCCACGATGTTATCGAGAGCTCACACTGGAGGTTATACACACAATACACTTCCTGCATTATTTTTAGGCCTTTTGTGACAAGAGCTGAACTTTGGTAGAAGCAATGGGGCAAGAGCTTAAAGTCCAGTAAGCCAGAAGCAGGCATCACGCTTGCCATACTGTTCTTTGATAATAGTTGTTATAAAGCAGGCAAACCTTTATAGACTTTCCCTCTCCCCTAGTTTTTAATATTACTTCAGCATTTTCTTCCTCTTTCAAAAAGAGTTCTTTAACATGCACTTAAAAGTAAAAAGTAGTATTTCAAGCATTTTTTTTTTTCTTCCTCCCAGGGAACAAAAGCTCAGTTTAGAAGCTTCAACCCCAAATGTCTCTTGCCTTTGAGTCTAGATTATTGGACATATCTTGGTTCTTTGACAACACCACCTCTTAATGAGAGTGTAACGTGGATAGTGCTGAAAGAACCCATCAGAATTTCTGAGAAACAGGTAAACTTTTGATACTTTCTCACTTCTTGCAGGATTCAACACTGGATAAACAGGCAGCGGCTGTTTTGATTCACAATGGGGCTAAGTTAAAAGACTGTTAGCCTGCAAATAATCAGCCTGTTCAATAATTAGGGCTTCCATTTTTTTTTTCCTGTGAATACTCTAAGATCTTTGAACCTGTTATCAGATTAAAATGTACTGAATACTTCCCTTTGGTCCTTTTTTAAAAAAAATATTGATTGCACTCTTAAGCAGTAAATTATTTCATCTGAATTTACAGCTGGAGAAATTCCGCATGCTTCTCTTTACCAGTGAGGAAGACCAGAGGATCCAAATGGTGAATAATTTTCGCCCCCCCCAGCCTCTTAAGGGGAGAGTAGTTCGAGCTTCCTTCAAGGCCTGAAGAAAACTGATACTGGCCCTGAGACAGCCAAGAGCTTCCACATCTGAGATACAATAAACAGAAACTGTGGTCTTCAGGTCACTCATGGAATACACAAGCCACCCATTTCCATGAACTTGGAGGGGGACAATCTTCTGATTTTATATTTTATTTGAATTGCTCATTCTTTTAAGACATGGTATCTTTAGCACTTTTTAATATATGGAATAGTTGAGTAAACTAGAGTGTTTTCCAACGCCTGTAACTCTGACAATTACGATGAAATTAAAATTCTACTTAATATTAAATGGGAAAATATGTAGTGATCTACTAGTACCGATGGCCACAACTTCTAATTGTCTCATTTAATACATGACAAAACAATAGTCAAGAAATTTAGACAAATTGGACTTAAATCTTCCTTACTGATTTGCTGAGCTCTCCGATTTAAAGATTGCTTTCACTGTGTTCTTGCTGTCTGACTCATAGTGCACATGAGTAGCACTAGGAAAAAATGTCTTTACTCGCTTCAAGTAAGCAGTGGTATGAAAACTGCATATATATTTTGGAAATACTGTTCTAAGATGCTATTTTATAACTAATTTAAGAATGTAAATGCTGTGTTTAAAAGCAGGTCATTTTATTTCATAGTGTTGTTCAGACACTTGTTCTTTTAGCCCATGTAATGTACAGAACTATATTGCCCCCGTCAATTTTGTTGAAAAGAACATCTATAGCAATTCAGGTATGTGCTTTGTGGTTCTCAGTTGTTCAAATTCTACCTCAAGTAAGTGATTTGTTCTCCAATACCACCTCCTTCATTGACTGACCTATAGAAAATAGATATTTTACGTTACAGACCTAACATGGCTAGACCTTGATGGTACTGGGTGTGCCTTGCTGCACAAATTACCCCCTCACTATGACAGGGTCAGGGACATTCCCTGCAGATAAGAGGTTTCATCAGTCCCGAGTCCTTTTACCTCTTCAAAAGACAGTTGCTTTAGGAAAGCCCTGTGTTAGTATTACTGCTTCTGCAGCAGCGGCAACATTCAGACTCTTGTCTCCAGCATTAAACGCAGTGATGTTGTCTGTAACTACCCACAGTCTATTTTCAGTTACTTTAATTCTGGGCTTCAACTGTTCTACTTGATCTGTATAGTTCAAATAGAAAATGCTGATGTTTATCAGTTCTCATCAGCTTAGATGGAGAAATCATCAAAGATGTACAATGTAAAGGGAAAACGGGGAAAGGAGAAAAACAGCCACTATGGGCTCTTCTTTTTTTCAGAAAGGGTGAAAGGCACTGGATGTGAAGCGCACACAGTACACGGAATGGGAGACCAGAATCCTAGACCTAATGCTTCTACAGTTTTTTGGGTACACTGACCTAAAACTGCCTATTCCTCAGTTTTCTCTTATATAAAATGAAGGTAGCACTGACCTACCTCACAGGGATGTTGTGAGGGCTAATTCAGCATTGGTTTAGATGTGAGATTCCTATACAGCAAATGCTAAAGGAAACAGAAAATCAGTACAAAATGCAGTGTTTTCAGCTATTATGAATGTAACTGCTAGTAATGCAAATTGGAATTGTGGGAAACTAATGTATCTTACATTTCTTTAACAATTTAAATAAATGAGACTTTAAACTCAAATGCACACATCTTTGTCCTTTATTTTCATAGATCTACCTTTCTCTACTTATAGCACGCTTATTCTTGGACTTTGATTAGCAGAAATGCTGTTTGGTATCTGCAACTGATCTATTTTGGATCAAGGAACGCTTTGATTGATTATCTTCAGATTCATAGAAACCTTGATTATGCTGTGGTAGAACAATCAAAGCACAGGTAAGAGTTATCCCTCCCGTGTTTCTAGTCTTTTTAAAAAAAAAATTCTAGAAAGCCTACCTCTGTTTAAAAACTATTTTTAGTCTATATCACAATTCTTCCCATTTTTTTGGGACTAACAGTTTCTCTTTCAGCTTAATCTTTTCACTCAAGAAATTCTGACACATTTTGGGCACCTTGGATGACTTCTTCCCAGAGTAAAGTGATTGTTGTCACGAATCTTATGTCCCTGTTAAAATTAAAACCTACATGAAGACGCTCATTTTAGAAAGCAAAAAGTCTTTCAAAAGAACCTTATGTCTTTGATAGCGCAAATACATTTTAAGGGTAATTTAAAATACCTTCCTGATTATGCTAAGTAATATTGATTAAATTTTATACAGCTTAATAAAGCTACCAGAGTTCTGCTGCATTAGCACTAGGACACACTTTCACAGAGCAGGTCACTGAGCAGTATTTTCAGTGTTTTCTCTAATTCTAGGTATCTAAGTAAGTTTTTGCTCACTTAGTCTCTCACAAAAAGCGTAGAGGGCCTGTGTGCCAAAACTTTGTCCATTTTGCCCCCAGCTACAACCACTTAGTATAATAAAATAAAAATCTTATTTATCCACAGAACGTGTCCATTGTGTGACCTTGAACAAAGTACTTAAGCTTCTTTAAGGGTGGTTAACTCATGAGCAACAGAAGGATAACGTTTAGCTCACAAGGTTATTGTAAAAGCTTAGCTATTGTAAAGAGCTTTAAATTCTGAATCCCCTGGGGTGCTCAGTTTCTCAGAGAATCTGAACTACATCTTCATAAAAAAATCAATCTTACTTACAGAGTGGTTTTTTTTTTTCAGCTTTTGGATTAAAGAACATGATCTATTTTTACCATCGTGAAGCAAAATATAAAAGGAAGCCTTTTATAGTCCTTGTTGTTTCTTGAAACCCTGGTCATCCAACAAAAAAGCACAAATATTTAATTTTTGAATGATTTAAAAACTATATTCTACAATTTAATGCACTTCATTTGTTTTGAGATTATCAAAGCAAACTGCAAGAAGAAATATCAAATATTACATGAAATAGTGAGTTTTATTGCATGCTCAATAAATAATGCAGTCAGTATAATGAAGTTATAGCATTCATTTAGATTAAGCTTCGGTGTACTGTCTTTTCCCTGTAACTGAAAATATAGTCCACCAGGAAAACACAGCAAAAAATAGTAACAATAAAACTGATTGTTTCCCACCAAAAGACTTAAAATCACCAATCATCTAGTTTATTTTTCAGAAGGGGTAGCATGAAGCGTTTCACTGATGATTCTTTCTCAATTAGCAAAGTTCTCCTAGTAACAATATTCTGGGGTACAAGAATATCTATTTGTATTTTTTATACAGATTCTTGTTAATTTATTGGTCAAAATAAATTTCTTTTACCAACATTATTGTACCTTGTTATCCATGAAAGGATAATCAAGTGCAAGGACTGTGTACTATCATAACACGCGTTGAGACACTCAGAAGATACTACCTATAACAGTACAAGCTTCTATTATTTAATATTTCTGCTGTTGATCTGAGCTACATTTTGGTGTCTGCACACATACAGAGTTTGTGAGACCGTAGGAATCGAGCCATGACTACCAGCTGGCTTGTCTGAACTCCTAATAGTATTCTATCTAGTGCCTCTAGTACAAATGTCCCTCTCAAAGGCAATTCATGGGGCCAAATACCTGTGCTACGCATCAGGAGTTTTGGGGGATCTGCAGAAACTTCATTTTCTCCGTTTTCCTTTTAAACTCTCTTCCTCTGCACACAAACTACCCAGCAAAGCTCCTCCATCGAGGTGATTCACATTCTAGAACATGTGCTATCCTTATCTTCTACCGGCTGTGCTGAAGGAAACATTGCAGTTGAATGTAACTACTCCAGCAAGACTCAGCTTAACTCCTAATAGGATCACCCTTGTCATGACCCAGAGAACAGGAGGCTTTATACTTAGGACAGCGACTGAAATTGCAGGGCTGTAAAAGCTCCAGCGCCTGAACGTGCCATCTAGTGGCCGCCTGTGTCCACTTCCTATCACAACGCTTGAAACATTTTTTAAGGCAAATCCAGTCAAAAAAAACCCAAATGAAAACACCAAAAAAAAACCTAAATCAGAGAATGTAACTTTGACAATAATAATTTTTAGGTATAGAGGAGTGTACGTGAAATCCCTGTGCTGGTTCTACACACGCTGTCCTTGAAACTCCCGTATCAGATAAAAATAAATCTTACCAAAAAATCAATGTTAGCTACATTTTTTTTGTTCCTTTTTTTTTCACTGATAGAGTGAAGATATCCTCTGCCTCGTAAACTGCACACTATCTTAACTTTAACTTTCAAACTTTAATAGCTATAGTTAAGGTTTGTCTTTGGGCGAGTTTTTTTCCATCTTCTGCAAAGAGAAAGATTTTTAGGCAGTTTCAGTGATATATTTGATATGGTTTAGTAGTGATCTATAATGACTAATTTCATGATGATTGTAAATTAACCCAAATATAAGCAGCAGGGGAAAAGTGTTGCAAGGTACCTTGTCAACAGATGGTGGTTTTGGTGGTATTCAAAGGTCAGAAAGATAAAAAAGGGAGCATTTAAGGAAAATAAACAAAGATAAGCCTGAAAACAAAAAGTTATCTTATACTTCAGATCAGCTGTTTTCCTCTCCGAATTCTTTCTGCTTGCAAAAGTGACCATTTAGTAAAGGCACTGAGTACTGAAGCATGTTGCTCTGCACTGCCTGTAAGAGTCAGGGGTCTCGAGTATTTTCTCACTCACCCTGAGGAAACTTCAGTATACTGGTAAAACCTGACCGACTTTAACAGAACTATTCCCAACTTGCATCTGTAAGGCAGAGAATCTTTATAGCTCTGATGCTCCATTTATACTGCTACTTGCATTACATTTGAATTTTAGTAAAATTCCAGCCCCTCGCTCCAAGTTGTGAACAGCAACACACCAATGCAAAACATTTCATTTCTTGTCATGTTAATATAGCAGAATATGAAATGCAGCAACTCAGCAATCAGCTCAGCCTGTTCATCTGTTGGAGGGGACGAAGTTGGAAGGAGGAAAGGAATATAATTACTTTTCTACACATGAGCACTTCATACCAAGCCAGAAGACTCTTCTGCACTTGTAAGCTGTCCCCAAGCAATTTAAATAGTGGTACAAACCTTAACTGAACATATATTTCAGTTTAACTCAAACCAGTTGGTAAGCAACCTCTGGTAAAAATTATGTATGTGGAGTTGAGATCCAGTTACAGCAACTAGACAGGCCTTTGTACCAGTCCAATTACATTAATTTAAACTGGATCTTCAGTTTAACCCCTGCAACTTCATATGTAGACACACCGCTCAGCTTCTCCTGTGACAGCAAAGGTTAAACGAAGCTGGAGAGATGGAATGGCATTTTTCCTACAGTTGTTCATTCTGTTTACCTCTGTTCATTGACTTTTCTTGCAGTTTGTTTGCTTTCCTAGCATTTGAATATTTGTTTTAGATTATATAGGAAGATCAAAGACTGGAATTTGCTGTAACCAAATCAGGAAAAGGCAATTGCTTTAACAGACTGAGAAGAAATTTATTTTTCGCAGTCTTATATTTTTTTTTTTCTTAAGAAGAGATCTCTGCATCTAAGGTGCTAATTTGCCTTTTGAGAAAGTTCAAACACAGCAAATGAAATTTATGTCACTATTCACAGGGCAAAACACACGCAGTAAACAGCTGACAATTTCTAAAGACTCTCAGCATGAAGGTATCCAACTGTTTTGTGGACTACAGTTGTATTTGTTTCCTCTCAAAAAGCTGGTGAACTAGACTGTTGTGCTTTTTGTGCCAAGGCAAGTTCTGACTCAGGCTGTACTCAAGCCACTGCCACCACAGAAATGTGCCATTTAAATTAGCTATTACTGAAGGCAAAAGTACTGCATGCCTGAGCAACACCATTTCTTTCCTCAATTCATATCAAAGAGTAACATTTCTACTTTTTTAAACTTTAATTATGTATCACTCTGGTTCATCAGCATAACCAAAGACTCCAAAGAAGAATCTAAATATCAATTCAACTTAATACCCATCCCTGTCAGGTACTGGATATTAACAGTGAAAACCATCAAGTGTATTGGAAGCCTTCACTATGGGTATTCCTGCTCATGCTTAGAAAATATGGAATGAAAGCAACACCTTCTGTGGGACTGTTGTTTGTTTCACCTTCATTTACACATTTCCTAAATCGCTTCAGGTTATGCTTGTGAGTTCATGAAATTACTGCATGAACGCAAGAGCAGTAAGTAATAGCTTTCAGCTGAAGAAAAGCATTTAAACATGCTGGGAGCACAGGAAACTGAGCAGTCGAGTTATTTTTCAGGCTGCCGAATGAGATTTTGTCACTGCTGTAAATGATACAAAAGCTGAAAAAAAATAAATGTAGATTTAAATGAAGGGTGCCTTAAGATCCAGAAACTCCAGATGCTATACCTAAGCAGTGGAGCAAAGTGGAGATGGAAGTAAGGGCTGCTGTGGGTGACCTCTTTCAGCTCAAAAGATTTGTCAAACAAAGAAAATAGTTATGGCAAAGTCAAGATAATTTTTGCATGTGTGCTAAAATATTGTCCTGAAATTTTTCTTAAGGTGACCTTCTATTTTTTTCTTGTCTTGGTCTTCCGTTTGATATGAAACTGTTTCATTGCATTAATAACAAGAAACAAGTGAAAGCTCAGACTCACAAAGATGACTGCACATCCTTCCACTTGAGGTAACCTGGGAACACACTGATCTCATCTAGGATACCTGCAAGACATTATTTAAATGAAAAATGCTTCAGTACAAGAAGCCAGGAAAATAAAAAATGCACTGATAAATATCAAAGCCTCTTGTGACTCCGAAGTCTTTTTGCAAAATCACTGTTACAGATTAAAGGAAGAGCCACTTAGTAACCAATTCAAAAATATAGAGTAACTACTTATTAACCACCATGCACTTTGGGCCCATTCCTTGTTTCATGGTATAAAACCACTCAGTAGAAATTTCAACCAAGAACACGTATGAAATAATAGTAATAAAAAAAAAACCAAACCCGAGGAGCCAGCAAAAAGAGGCTTTAATTTTTGTTCTCCATAATTTATACGCCCCTCACTTTCAAAAGGGCTTTGGAATTTTGAGCCTCATCAGATGGCAGCCTCAGAACTGAAGCATAGAGTTGGATTTTAAAAAAACAAACAATAAACCAAATAAAACTCCTAAGGACCCTCCCTCAAGCAAATAACGTTTTCGAACTTTTTAATGGGAAAAAATACATCGCTCAAGATTTTTTCCTCCTAACAGATCTCATCCGCTTGCTTTTATTGCTGACGTTATTAAACTGCTCAAGAACAGAGAGGACAGCGGGAAGCGCAGGGCGGAGGCCGCCGGCCCTGCCTCAGCCCCTCACCCGCGCCGTGCGGCAGC